>JAHWGI010001147.1:860000-1025000 GCA_029379305.1 Frankliniella fusca | reverse complement strand
CAGCGCCCGCCCCGCCCGAGTAGGGCCGTCAGCTGCACGGCACTATGCCGACTTCAGGCGCGGTTTTAAGTCGAGCTGACGGGAGGGGCGGATCGGCTGACGGGGGGGGGGCGAATTGCCTATATACAGGGGTTTTGTACCTCAAATTGCCTACTTACAGGCGGATTTTGGGGCTGACGCGATCGCCCCTTCGCCCCCCCTTAAAACCGCGCCTGGCCGACTTATTCCGAAGACCGCTCTCCTCGCCCTGCCTCTCTCGCACCTGTACGGCGAAGCCCATGAGTGCGAGAGAGACAGGGAGAGGGAAGCGCTCTTCGGAATAAGTCGGCTGGCGCGCGCGACGTACTTCGCGACGCTAAAACTCGGGCTCAACTAGGCCAGGCCGCCCGAGCGCCGTGTTTGGCGGCGGGGCGCGCGGCGCGGGTTGCGGGTGACTTTCCCTGCCCTTACCATTCCCATCCCGTCCAGGCCGCGCCTGATTCCGAAGATCGCTCTCGCGTCTTCTTCTTCGTCGCACTCATGGGGCTCTGCTATCCCTATCATGGCGCATCGCCGTAGGTGCGGCAAGGACAGAAGTACTCGAGCGCTCTGCGGATTCAGACGGCGCAGGTCTGCGCATCGCTTCCTCCCCCGCACACCGCGCCGCTCACCCGCGATGGCGCCGCCGTATAACGTGAAATAGGTGATCGCCTGCTGCTCTGCGCTGCGCGTCTCTGCGTGATCGTGACTCGCGCGCCGGAGCGTCCTCCCATGTGTGCGCGCGCGTTTGCGTAACCGGCACCCGCGGCACCCGCGCGCGGTGGCTGATCCCGTCAGCGCCACACGAGGACGGTGATGACCCCCTCATCGTCCTCGGCGAGCACGGCGTCGACCCTCGTCATCACCGTCGACGAGCACGGCTACGATCTCGAGGGGGTAGTCTCTTCGAAAATTCATTGTACGGCCCAAAGTAACACTTAAAAATTAAATTAAAGTAATTCAAAATAAATCAAAATAAAATTAAGAAGAAAGATACAGAAAAATCGAGGGGGGAAGAAACGAAATAAAGATGAAAAGAATCAAAAATTTGGGTAAAAACTCAAAATTTATCAAAAAGTGACAGAAATCAAAAGCAGAAAAAAACAAGCCGAGTATTACCATAGAAACAGAGATTTTAGATCGAAATTTCTCAAAATTGGCCACTAAGTTTGGGCTGGCACTTCAGCAGTGAACTAAGGAGATTGAGTTCTACCTTTCTGCCAAGTCTTATGAAAATCGTATAGAAAAATCAGGATTTAGGTAAGGGGCCACACTGATTAAAAAATAAATAATCGGATCCGCCGACAAAACCATAAGGCTACTTCGTGCCTAAAAAGTAAAATATTAAAAATTAAATAAATCATTGTACTTATTTTGTATGAGTGATCGCCCTCTTCATCGCCTTCGACGAGTTCGGCGACGACCCCTTTTGTCGCCCTCGACGAGCATCGCGACGACTTCCGCCTCATCATATACATACTTGGTTCTAACCCCTTCTCTCTCTCTCTCTCTTCCAGGTTTCCGCGGCACCAACTGCGAGGAGAACGTGGACGACTGCCCGGGCCACCTGTGCCAGCACGGCGGCGAGTGCGAGGACGGCGTCGACGGGTACACGTGCCGCTGCCCGGCCGCGTACACGGGCGCGCTGTGCGAGCAGGACGTGGACGAGTGCTCGCTGCGCCCGTCCGTCTGCCACAACGGCGCCACCTGCACCAACACGGCCGGCTCGTACTCGTGCATCTGCGTCAACGGCTGGACCGGGCCCGACTGCTCCGTCAACATCGACGACTGCGCGGGCGCGGCCTGCTTCAACGGCGCCACCTGCATCGACCGCGTCGGCAGCTTCTACTGCCGCTGCACCCCGGGCAAGACTGGTGAGTAGCCGCAGAGTCTTATTAAGTGCTCGAAGAAGAGCGAGCGGAATAAATTTGAGGGGGAAACAACCCTAATATTGGCGCGTACAAATGTCATGATTATTTTGTGAAGAGTTTTGCAATGTTTGCTTAGATTTGTACTAATTTTTTCTAAATTTCTCTGAATTTTCCTTAATATTTTTCAATTTTCCTGAATGTTGCGGCAGTTGGCTGTTTTTTTCTGAATGACGACGTGTTCAAAAATTTAAGAGTTGTTTCCCCCTCTAGAATAAATGTGTACCCTTATGTATGAACATTGCAATGTGTACCTGTACCACTCTCTTGATTTTCAAGCGCGTGACGTTGTCAAGTGGGTTTGCTTTCTTTTCGCTCCCTCACTCCCGATACGTCCGCAGATGCAGACGCGTCATGTCGCTTTTTCTCTCTGTCATACATTTAGGTAAGCCTGGGTTCTTCTTCTTCTGCTTCTTCTTCATCTGGGTTCTCATCTTCTTCCGCTACGGGTCGTGCCCTTTTCCTTTCCGGGTCAGGGGGAGGCGGGCGGGAGAGCAACAGGCACTTGGTGTCGGCAGCCACGTCGGGTCGTTCGTTTGGTTTCATTCCATTCCTTGTCGGGTCGGGGTGGGGAATCCTTTTGTCTCGGCGGCGCTGCGCTGCGCGTCGGCCGCAGTGCTGCACCAGCCCGCAGTATGGGGGAAGGAGCCTCCGTCCTTGTCGCACTGATGGAGCGCTGCCACCCCTAACATGGCGCACCGCCATAGGTGCGACAAGGACGGAGGCACGAGAGCGCTCTTCGGGATTAGGCGGCTGACGGCGAGCCTCACGGCCTCCATGCCCTCCAACATGACGACGCGGTGCTTTGGACCCCCGCCATACGGCCCGGGCGCCCGGGCGGGGCGGGGCGGGGCGGGGCGAGAGAGAGCACGATAACCAAACACTCCCTCTCCCTCCCCCCCCCCCCCCGCCCGCACAGCACAGCACAATGGACCGAGGCGGCGCCTCGCCGTGCCGGGGAAGCAAAGGTCGTTGATGATGTGTAGCGCTTCGTGTGGTGCTCGCCGGCTTGGCCTGGCCTATGCACTGCACAGCCCCGCTCCGGCCACTGAGACGAGAGCCGCGGCCGCGAAGGGGTTAGTTAGTCTGTTAGTTAGCTAAGCCCTTCGCGCTGGAAGTGCGAGACGGATGGCCGCGAATTCGATAAGGTGAGAGGCTGTGCCAGGGGTGGAGGTCATCCCACGGCTGTTGTCCTCATTGTCCGTCCCGCCTGGTCCTGCCGAGGAGGAAGTCACTCTTCAAAAAATCATCGTACGGTCACAAAAAATCATTTTAAAAACTTCCCCCCCCCCTCAAAAAAAAATCAAAAAGATCGAGATAAAATCAAGAAAAATGTACATAAATTCCGAAAAATGAAGAAAATAGAAACAAAAACCGAAATAAAATGGAAAGAAATCCGGAAGAAGGGTAAATTTATCAAAGAGTATAAAAGAAATTTTTTTCTGGAAAAATCAAAAGAAAAATCAAAAGAAAAATCAAAACAAAAATTCAAATAAATAATAATTTGAAAAAAAAAAAGACATTGTACACATTTCGTATGTGTGATTTCCCCTCCCCCCACCCCCCTCTGGTCCCGCCGCCCTCAGCCCGTATGGCATGGCATGTCGGACCGCCATGAGCCCCATGAGTCCTGCTCGCTGCGTCGATATGGAGGGGAGAGAGAGAGAGAGAGAGAGAGAGAGAGAGAGAGAGACGGACGCCTGCACCGCGTGCGAGCGAGAGAGACAGAGTCGCACATGGCGGCCAGCCTCGACATTTTTTTTTTCAAGCAGCTGTGTACTTATATACACACTCACACATTTACCAGCAGACTCATCAGCGCCACGCAATCACACAGACCGGCGGGGCGGGGCAGGGCGGGGCGGGGCGGCCGTGCAAATGTCGTCGAATCTCTCTCGCGCACCAAGTTTAGTTTTTTCTTTCTCTGTGTGCTTCTCTCTCTCTATCTCTCTCTTTCTCCCTTTTTCTCTCGAGTCAGGTCGGGCGATCGGGAAGGACTCTGGTATCGGCGGCTCGCAACGGTATTGTGTGCAAAGCAGCTGCAGCGCAACGCGCCCCAACCAGTAGCGGCAGTGGCTCCAGGCCTGGAGTCTGGCCGCCACCGCCGAGAATTCGCGGTTTCCAGCATCACTGATGATACGTTTTCTCACTCTCTCTTTGTCTTTCTCCAGGACTGCTGTGCCACCTGGACGACGCGTGCACGTCCAACCCCTGCCACGCGGACGCCATCTGTGACACGTCCCCGATCAACGGCTCGTACACCTGCAGCTGCGCGTCGGGCTACCGCGGCGTCGACTGCTCCGAGGACATCAACGAGTGCGAGCAGGGTGAGTAGTAGAGAATAGAGAGGATGGCGCAAGGCGAGGGTTCCTTCACCAAAAAAAATAGTAACAATCCGTTAAAAAAATGAAAAAAAAATAATCAATAAATAAGTAGAAAAAATATCAAGAAATAAAATCAAGACTTTTTTTTTACATCACTGAAAGTCAAGTTGATAAAAAAAAATCAAGGAAAATCGCGAAAAACTATTTGAATCGGTTGACGCTTGAGTTTAAAGTGAAGGACCCCTTCTTGGGATGTAGTTTGTGCGGCGGCTCACGAAAACTCCAGCAGCTCTCCAGCTCCAGTAGCGGGGTGTGCTGGTGCTGGCGCTGGAGCCTGGGGACGACGGCGCGCGGAAGAGCGGCGGCAGCGCGTAGCCAGGGCCCCGCCACGCCCCGCCACGCCCCGCCACGGCCGGCTGACATTTACTCGCGTTTTTAATTTAAAGGCAGCGCTCAGTGCTGTGCGGTGCAGCAGGAGAGGCGGAGCCGGGCCTGCCGACTTATTCCGAAGAGCGCTTTCCTCACCCTGTCTCTCTCGCACTCATGGGCTCCGCCGTACAGGTGCGAGAGAGACAGAGCGAGGAGAGCGCTCTTCGGAATAAGTCGGCAGGCCAGGCCAGCAGGCTACAGGATGCGGTGTGGGTACTCTGCGCAGCGCCGCACCGCGACGGCCTCCTGCTATGGGAGAGGAGGGTCTTACTGGGGCATTTTTGTGGTCGCAATAGAGAAAAAAAAACAGGAGGAAAAAAATGAAGCAGGGATGGGTGAGGAGAGGCGCGTTCACATGATGGGCTTACCTGGTCCTGTGCTCGCGGAGGTTGGTTTAAAACACTCTCTTTCATGCGGGTATAGTAGTCGGGAATTTAAAAGTCCGCGCTGCCCGCATCGCGCTGCTACTGCCGCGCGGTCGCGAGCGAGGAAAGAAAAATAAAATAAAAATTGCGGTGGGTACAGAGAGGTGGCCGGGCCGGCCCCTGTACTCATGGTGTTGTGCGTTGTGATTGGTTACGAGCGATGAGCGAGCCCCCTCGCGTCCAGTGTGTGCGGGTACCGGCCCGGGTACCCGCCCAGGTACCTGGCAGGGGAAGTCGAAGGGGAAACAACTCTGAATTTTGGTATATACAAATTTTGTAAAGTTTTGTTATTTTTTGTGAATTTTCACTGAATTTTTTTGAATTTTTGCAAGAATTTTTCGTATTTTTTCCTGAATTTTTGTGAATTTTCCTCGTTTTCCTGAATTTTACGGAGATTCCCCGAATGTTTTCGAAATTTTCCGATTTTTTTTTTTAAATTACGAGGTTTACAAAAACCTGAGTTGTTACCCCCTCGGGCGTGGTCCGGCCGCACACACACACACACACACACACACCTGCGCGTTACAGTACAATAGCGGGCGTTGTGCCTGGGCCAGGACTGGCTGGGCTTGGGCTGGGGATCCCTCCTGTGTGTGTCTGGCCAGAACCTGGACAGGACACTCCTGGCGGTCCGCTTTCAGTGAGCCTTGAGTCACCGCTTCCTGAAAACAAAAGCCACGCACCGCGCACGCGCAGCTCGCGCCGCTTCCGGAAAGCTTTCTTCGATTATTGCAACAACACTGGAAAAACTAATGTGACATGAGTCACATCAATTGATGTTACCAGTTTATGTCACATTTCAAAACGTTACCAAATTCTCGGTCACGTTTGGTAATGTGACATCCGGTGCCACGTGTTATGTCTGCCTATAGTAATAACATGGAGGATGTCACATTACAAACGTTACCGAAAATATGGTAACATTACGTGATGTTACCTAAACTGGTCACATGTGCACATGTGACATATGTCACATTAGTTTTTCCAGTGAAGCAGCGCGGCTGCGTCTGCTTGCCGTTGTTTCTGTCCCGTTAATCACGTCGTAGCAAAATGTTAAAATTTTTAAAAGCTTTTTTTTTTTTTAAAGCTGGGTTGCGCTTGCTGGGCACGCCTTTATCATTGTGGGAGTGGTCACATTTTTGTGGGGGGTGGGGGGGGGACTCTGACATCTCTATCAAGCGAGAAGGGCAATAAGGTATTGTGTGCGAAAATTTAGGACCGATTTAGCGAAGCGGAGCGAGGGCGAGAGAGAGAGAGAGAGAGAGAGAGAGAGAGAGAGAGAGAGAGAGAGAGAGAGAGAGAGTCCTTATTGAGGTTTGAGGACACGACACGTCCCATCAAACTGTTTGAATGGCGGGGCGGGGCTGTGTGTCCTGGTCGTCCTGGTCCCGCGCAGCAGCAGCAGCGCGAGTGTCCTGTGTGAGGCGCACAGTACAGTAGGCTGCTGGGCGAGCGGACCGGGGGCTGGGCGGGGCGGGGCGGGGCGGGGCGGGGTCGGCCCGGCCCTGAGCGGTATGGGCGATGTCCATCTTAACCCTTTCCTCCCGCTCTGCGGCTCCTCTTAGCACCCGTGTGTGTGCGCGCGTGTGTGTGTGTGTGTGTATGTGTGTGTGAGTGGGAAAGCAACCTGTCAGCTCGCCTCACCTCGCACGAGCTGCGCCGCTGCGGTACCGCCCCGCCCCGCCCCGCCCCGCCCCGCCCCGCCTCGCCCCGCCCCGCCCCGCCCCGCGGGCAGCGTGCTCGTCCGCGAGCACGCCCTGTTCCCTGTCCCGCCCCGCGGCCGCGCTCCGGGCCGCGCCCGCCGACGGCAAGGTCCCGTCCTGTAGCCGTCCCTTCCCATGTCCTGCCCGTCATGCCATTGTGGCCATTGTACAGGGCGGGGCGGGGCGGGGCGGGCCGAGTGTCATCCCTCTGTGTGTGTGTGTGTGCGTGTGTGTGTATGTGTGTGTGCGTGCGTGTGTGCCGGGCCACGCCCAGCACCTCTCTCTCGCGCACACACACACACATGTATAGGTACACAGGCACATGTCACCCGTGAGGAGGACAACAACGACGACGACGACAACATGTTAAAGAAAGACGCCTTTCTTTATTTTTCATCATTTTTCCTCTTCTCTTTTTCTATCCCGCGAGTCGGTTTAGGTAGGCTGGCTGGTCATTCCTTGTTGTTTCTCTCCTCGGTGCTCCTCCTCCTCCTCTTGCTCCTGCTGCTCACCTGTCGTCGCGTCACTCACAACAAGCAGGCCGGCTCCCGCTGTAGGCGCGGCGGCGTTGCTCTGCGGTGCAAACTCCTTTCCACACAAAGTCCGTCCTGCAACAGGCGACGACGACGCCAGCGCAACACGCGGCGAGGTGGAGGTGCAGTGCAACAGCGCGCCCAGCCCGGCCGCAGCCGCGCCGGGCCGGGCTCCACACGGGGCCAATAAGTGGCCATGCTGTGCCGTGCCCGTGCTGCCCAGCCGTCTGATTCCGAATAGCGGTGGCGCGCTCCTTGTCGCACCTATGGCGGCGTGCCTTGTGTTGGGAATGGCAGTGCGACAAGGACGGAGGTGCGCGAGAGAGCGATCCTCGGAATCAAGACGGCAGGACAGCCCAGCCCAGCCACGGCGGCACGCAGCTCTGCGCCGCATTCGCCATTTTTGGCGAGGGAGAGTGCAATTGCATGGGGCGGGGCGGGGCGGGGCGGGACCAGGCGGGACATGGACTGCATTCCGGTGCATCACTGGCCGAATCTGGCCCGGCGTTCAGATCGGCTCGGCCGCGCCGCCTGCTTATTGGAACCGACGGGTTTTGGAGAGAGAAAGAGAGAGAGACGGCGGTAGGGGGAGGAAATCAGGAGGACCTGCCGAGGGGGAAACAACTCTGAAATTTTAGTACACTTCGTTATTCATGAAATCGAGAGTAATGCCGAAAAAAAAATCGGAAACATGCAGGAGAGTTTAGAAAATTTCAAAAAAAGGTCGCAAAAAATGTTGGAAAATTCAGAATTCAGGAAAAGTTGCAAAATTGCAAAATAATTCGACAAAAATTCAGAATGTTTGTTTTTTTAAAAAAACTACAACATTTGTACACCAAAGTTAGTGTTGTTTCCCCCTTGGAATCTGCACGACGGTGAGGGGCAAAAGCGACTACCGCGCCCCGCCCCGCTCCACCCCGCCCCGCTCCGCCCCGCCCCAGCTAATGCAAGCAGCTCTCCGGGGCTCCGGCCCGGCTGCGCGCTGCAGTATAGGGGCCTAACCACTCGGGCTGCTGGGCTGGGGCGTTCCAAGCGCAGCGAGTATACGTGGTCGTTGGCTGCTTCCTTGGCTTTTAAAGAGGGGATTAAAAGTCAAGCGGCCCGGTGGTGCTGGTGGAGGGTGCGGGGCGGGGCGGGGCGGGGCGGGGCGGGAGCATGCGAACCGGGCTAGTTTAAATTCCCGCTCGCCCGTTACGGGGGCAAGCTCGGGCGGCGCGGAGCTACAGGCGGCATAATAAGACACTGTGCTCCCCGGGTCCCGGGCTGCTCCCCTGCGCCTGTGCTCCCCGGCGGGGCCCCTGCACGTCACGATCGGTCACGGGCGAGCTCGGCCCCCGGCGGCCGCGGCCGACCCCCGGCCGACACGGTGACTCTGCCCTGTCGAGGCCAGCGGTGGCGGGTTCGAGTCCCGCCGGGGCCGTCCCGCCGGGCCTCTGGCCTGATCAGGTTGGATGGAGACTCAGACACTCTTGATCGAACCGAGCGGTGACTGCGCACGGTTTGGTGGTGGAGGTGGTGGTTTTGTTTCTCCGTCCTTGTCGAACTCATGGCGCACGGTCACAAGGAGCAAGAGAGATAGCACACTACTGAACTCTGTTTAGAATCACCCTGCGGCGGGCCCGGGCCCGGGTCCAAGAGGACGACCGGTTTGGCGTGGGGCGGGGCGGGGCGGGGCGCGGTGCATGGTCTCGCAGGGCGCTCTGCGGCACTGCGGCGCGGCCAAAGCCTTTGCGAGCGCATTAAATGATTGAGGAGGTGGAAAAAAATGCCGAAGCGCGCGTGCGCCGAGAAAGGTAAAGCGAACGGACGACAAACTCGCTGTAATGCGTTTCTCACGGACGGGCCGGGCCGGGCGGGCCTGGCGGGCCTGGCGGGTCTGGCGGCGGAGGGGCACCGCGAGAAGGAGGAGGAAAAAATCGTCTCCGTGGTGGTGGTGATGGCCGGGTCGTGGTGGAGTATGTGCGCTGATGGATGCTGCACGTGCGAGCGCGTCGCGCCGCCGCGTCCTCTGCGGGGCCATGTAGGGCGTGGCGGCGGGGCGGGGCGGGGCGGGGCGGGGCGGGGCGGGGTGCGCTTCAATCGCCAGCGCAGCGAAATGCGACCGATGAGGCGGGGCCGGGCCGGGTGCGGGCCAGCTCTGCCTGTCTGATTCCGAAGATCGCGCGCTCTCGCGCTTGCTCCGTCCTTGTCGCACGCATGGGGTGGGGCCCTCCTGTCATCCACAACATTGGACAACGCGAAAGGTGCGACGAGGACGGAGGTACTATCTTCGGAATCGGAAGGGTGGACGCTGGACGAGCCGGGCCGGGGTGGGCATTGTGCGGTGCGGTGGGTCTGGTCCCATGTGCTAGAGCCCTAGGACTCTGCCATGTGCGAGCCCCACCCATGCGCTGCTGAGGCCCAGCGCTCAGCTCTGCTCAGCTCTGCTCAGCTCAGCTCTGCTCAGCTCTGCTCAGCTCTGTTCAGCCCTGCCCAGCTCTGCTCAGCCCTGCCCAGCTCTGCTCAGCCCTGCTCAGCTCTGCTCAGCTCTGCTCAGCTCTGCTCAGCTCTGCTCAGCTCTGCTCAGCTCTGCTCAGCTCTGCTCAGCTCTGCTCAGCTCTCCTCAGCTCTGCTCAGCTCTGCTCAGCTCTGCTCAGCTCTGCTCAGCTCTGCTCAGCTCTGCTCAGCTCTGCTCAGCTCTGCTCAGCTCAGCTCTGCTCAGCTCTGCTCAGCTCTGCTCAGCTCTGCTCTGCTCTGCTCAGCTCTGCTCTGCTCAGCTCTGCTCAGCTCTGCTCAGCTCTGCTCAGCTCTGCTCAGCTCTGCTCAGCTCTGCTCAGCTCTGCTCAGCCCTGCCGCCCAGCCCTACTCGGCTTGCTCAGCCGTGCTCAGCCCGCGGCATGCACACTATTAAAAGGTCCATTAACTTATCTGTCCCTCCGATCGCCTGCGGCCTGGCCAAGTGATGGTGCTGGCTGCAGTGTGCCACAGCCATGAGCCGTCATGGGCAGCGGGGGCGGCGGGGGCGGCGGGCTGGGAGTGCCATGCGCGGCCATGCGCCTGCGTCCCGAACGCGAACCGTCCGCGTCCTCGCACTGATCCGTTACACGCACACTTCACCCTTTCCCGAGGAGGAGGGGGGGGGGGGGGCGTCACTTCGGAAAATCATTGTACAGTCACCGAAAAATTAAATTTATAAAAAAAAATCAAGAAGATTTAGAAAAATTTGAAAAATCGAGAAAACATAAACAAAACCCGAAATATAATTGAGAAAAAAATCAGGAATGGTGGTAAAATTTATCCAAAAGTGACAAAGATTTTCCCTGAAAAATTCAAAGAAAAATCAAAACAAAAAATAAAGAAAAATTATAAGTCAGAAAAGTCATTGTATACACATTTTGATGAGTGATTGCCACCCTCGGCCGTGCCTTCCTTTTCCTGTTGTTGATGTGCGTTCACTAATCCTCTCTGCTCTGCTTCCCCAACAGGATCTCCCTGCGAACACGACGGCATCTGCGTCAACACGCCGGGCTCGTTCGCGTGCAACTGCACGCAGGGCTTCACCGGGCCGCGCTGCGAGACCAACGTCAACGAGTGCGAGTCGCACCCCTGTCAGAACGACGGCTCGTGCCTCGACGACCCCGGCACCTTCCGCTGCGTCTGTATGCCAGGTGAGTGGAGTTTAGTGTAATTAGTGTACTGGAGGGGAGGGAAACAATCCTGAAAATTTTGTATTCCTCGTAATTCTGAAAAAATCGGAAAAATTCAGATCAATTAAGAAAATTTTCGGAAAGTTCAGGAAAGTTTACAAAAGTACACAAATAATTAGGAAAAAATGAAACAAATATTGCAAAAAATTCAACTAAAATTCAATACAAAACTTGCAATTCCTGTAAACCAAAGTTGAGAGTTGTTTCCTCCTTTAACTGTTGTGTAGTGCACTGCACTGTACTGTGCACTGTTGTCGTTGTGTGGAACAGCAGCCATTTTCAGTTTCGTCGTAGTCTTTTGCGGAAACTTTCACCTAGGGATCGGAGCGAACGGCAGGCGCGGGTTAGGCCACCCGCCCGGCCGCCGTGCGCTCCTCCCCAGCGTGTTGCCTATCCTGACCGCTCCGCGCTGCCCGCAGGTTACACCGGCACGCAGTGCGAGGTGGACATCGACGAGTGCCAGTCGGAGCCGTGCATGAACGGCGGCATCTGCAACGACATGATCAACGGCTTCCGGTGCGTGTGTCCCAACGGCTTCACGGGCGCCCGCTGCCAGACCAACATCGACGACTGCAAGTCCTCGCCCTGCCGCAACGGCGGCATCTGCTACGACGCGGTGGCCGGCTACACCTGTGACTGCCCGCCGGGCTTCACGGGCGCCAACTGCGAGGTCAACATCAACGACTGCCAGAGCTCGCCGTGCCACCGCGGCGAGTGCATCGACGGCGAGAACTCGTTCACGTGCCAGTGCCACCCGGGCTTCACCGGCTACCTGTGCCAAACGCAGATGAACGAGTGCGAGTCGAACCCCTGCCAGTTCGGCGGGCACTGCGAGGACCTGATCAACGGCTACCAGTGCCGCTGCCGACCGGGCACCTCCGGCCCCAACTGCGAGATCAACGTCAACGAGTGCTACAGCAACCCGTGCCGCAACGGTGCCAAGTGCGTGGACGGCATCAACCGCTACTCGTGCGACTGCGTGCCGGGCTTCACCGGCAACCACTGCGAGACCAACATCAACGAGTGCGCCAGCAACCCGTGCGCCAACGGCGGCGTGTGCGTCGACATGGTGGGCACGTTCCGGTGCGAGTGCCCGCGCGGCTACTACGACGCGCGCTGCCTCAGCGACGTGGACGAGTGCGCCAGCAACCCGTGCCTCAACGGCGGCACCTGCGAGGACGGCGTCAACCAGTTCATCTGCCACTGCCCGCGCGGCTACGGCGGTAAGCGCTGCGAGCAGGACCTCGACGAGTGCGCCAGCAACCCGTGCCAGCACGGCGGCACCTGCACCGACCACCTCAACGCCTACACCTGCGCCTGCGTGCCCGGCTACTCGGGCACCAACTGCGAGACCAACATCAACGAGTGCGCCAGCAACCCGTGCGCCAACGGCGGCTCGTGCATCGACCTGGTGAACGCGCACAAGTGCGTGTGCGAGCTGCCGTACACGGGGCGCGACTGCACGTCCCGCCTGGACCCGTGCACGCCGAACCGCTGCCGGCACGGCGCGCGCTGCACGCCCTCCGCCAACTACATGGACTTCGCGTGCACGTGCGACGTGGGCTACTCGGGCCGGCTTTGCGACGAGGACGTGGACGAGTGCGCGCTGTCGGCGCCCTGCCGCAACGGCGCCACCTGCCAGAACACCAATGGCTCGTACGTGTGCCTCTGCACCAAGGGCTTCGAGGGCCAGGACTGCCTCACCAACACGGACGACTGCGCCACGTTTCCTTGCCAGAACGGAGGCACCTGCCTCGACGGCATCGGCGACTACAACTGCCTGTGCGTGGACGGCTTCACGGGCAAGCACTGCGAGGTGGACGTGGACGAGTGCGCCAGCAACCCATGCCGCAACGGCGCCACCTGCAACCAGTACGTCAACTCGTACACGTGCACGTGCCCTCTGGGCTTCTCCGGCACCAACTGCCAGACCAACGACGAGGACTGCACCGAGTCGAGCTGCATGAACGGCGGGCAGTGCGTGGATGGCATCAACACGTACACCTGCCACTGCCAGCCGGGCTACACGGGCTCCAACTGCCAGTACCGCATCAACGAGTGCGACTCGAACCCCTGCCTCAACGGTGGCACCTGCAACGACCACGTCAAGTACTACACGTGCCACTGCCCGTACGGCTACACGGGCAAGCACTGCGACGCGTACGTGGACTGGTGCGCCGGCGAGCCCTGCGAGAACGGGGCCACCTGTCGCCAGGACAAGAACCACTACCAGTGCCTGTGCGGCCCCGGCTGGACGGGCAAGGTCTGCGACGTGGAGATGGTGTCCTGCACTGACGCGGCCATCAGGAAGGGTGAGTTCGATTTAATTTTATTTTTTTTCACCAGCAAATAAGCTTTCTCTTATTCTTATTTGTTTTCCTCCTACTGTTTTCATTCTTTTTCTTTTTGAAGAATTACATTTAAAATGTTGATTACCTTCCTTTTCTACCAGGAGTGCACGCTGATCGTCTCTGCAACAACGGTTCATGCGAAGATATTGGGAACAGTCATCGCTGCCATTGTCTGGATGGCTATGCTGGAAGTTACTGTCAGACAGAGATCAATGAGTGCGAATCAGCTCCTTGTCAGAACGGTGCAACTTGCCGTGATCTGGTCGGGTCGTACAGCTGCCAATGTGCAAAGGGTTTCCAAGGGCAGAATTGTGAGCTCAATGTGGACGACTGTCGGCCCAACCCTTGTCAGAATGGAGGCACGTGCCACGACTTCATCAACAAATTCCGGTGCAGCTGTCCTCCAGGAACCTTGGGCATTATTTGTGAAATCAACATTGATGATTGCCTGCCTGGTGCTTGCCACAACAACGGTACCTGTGTGGACAAAGTCGGTGGTTTTGAATGCAAGTGTCCTCCAGGCTTTGTGGGTCCTCGCTGCGAGGGTGATATCAATGAATGTCTGTCAAGCCCCTGTTCAGAGACTGGTACTCAAGATTGTGTGCAACTTGTCAACAATTATGCCTGCAACTGCAAACCTGGTTTTATGGGAAGGCACTGTGAAGCAAAGGTAAGTATCTAAAATCAATTATTTTGGTATGGTGTATCCCTTCATAAATCTCAATTTTAATCATGATTTTTCTTCTTCTCATTTCAGGTCAACTTCTGTGAAAGCTCTCCTTGTCAAAATGGTGGAGTATGTAGACAACATCAAACGGGTCACACTTGCCAATGTCCAGAAGGCTATTCAGGCATGAACTGTGAATTCTTTGGCTATGACTGTGATTCCAATCCTTGTCAGAATGGTGGAGTATGTCGTTCAGATGGTAGTGGATATGTTTGCCAATGCTTACCAGGTATGAATGGTCTCAATTTTTTTTTCCTGTGTTGCACCTCATCCTCTGTGTCCTTGACTCATTTATATTAATATTTTCACTAGGATCCTACGGACATCACTGTGAACTTGACAGCCGCAATGAGTGTGAAAGCAACCCTTGTCAGCATGATGGAGCTTGTCAAGATTTTATTGGAGATTACTTGTGTAACTGCCCTCGCTTTTGGGCGGGCAAAAATTGTGAGAGATACGATCCTAAATTCCCTGGAGGAATTTACCGTACCATTGGAAAACCCAAGTTATCCAATTTGGACCTTGAGATTGAACAGGCAAAGTGCATTGCCAACGGCTGTGAAGAGAAAGCTGGTAACAGGAAGTGTGATCAAGAATGCAATACATATGCCTGTCGGTTTGATGGTAATGACTGCTCCCTTGGTATTGACCCGTGGCGCAACTGTTCTGCCCCAACAAGATGCTCCCAAGTATTTGCCAACGGCCGCTGTGATCCAATCTGCAACAACCCTGGCTGCTTGTTTGATGGCTATGACTGTGGTCGATTGTTTGAGCCATGCAGTCCACTCTATGATGCCTTCTGCCAGAAGCGGTATGCCAATGGAATTTGTGATGAGCGCTGCAACACTGCAGAGTGCAACTGGGATGGAATGGATTGTGAGAAAGAGCCTCCCAAACTTGCTGATGGCGCTTTCTCCATCATTTTAAGTATGGATATGCACTCTTTCCGTTCAAATCTAATTGCATTTTTGCGTCTCTTGGGTCATGAGCTGCAAACAACTGTAAGGGTGAAGCAAGATGACATGGGTAATGATATGATCTACCCTTGGAACCTTCAACCCCTTGCTGGAGGCTCAAATGTAAGATCTGGAGTTATTGCATATCTGGAGTTGGATAACAGGCGCTGTCTTTCATCCGAGGAGACAGAATGTTTCTCTTCTGCTACTGAAGCAGCAGAATTCCTTGCTGCGAAGGCTTCCAAGATGTCACTTTCTCAGGCTTTCCCCATCTACCAAGTTCAGAGAATACCATCTGATGACACAGAAGACACTGGTGCTCCAACTAATGCGAAATATGTGATGGTTGGCGTCATGCTAGTGGCTCTCAGTGGCTTATTGATTGGAGTTTTGGTCACAGCCCAACGCAAGAGGGCTGCTGGCATCACCTGGTTCCCTGAAGGTTTCCTGCGCAACAACAGTGGTCAGCGGAGAAGATCTAGACGTCGAGGGCCTGATGGTCAGGAAATGCGCAACCTCAGTAAACAGGCTTCAATGGGCTGCATTGACATGGAACTACCCCCTCATGGAATGGGAGCTTCTTGTGGAAGCATGGGAGGAATGAGTAACATGATGGCTCAAAGCCACTGGTCTGATGATGAAAGTGACCTGCCTCCTCCAAAGAGAATGCGTGGGGCAGACATGGGTGGTGGCTATGCCTCAGACCATACTGTTGTCACCGATTATGAAGAGGCTGAACCCAGAATGTGGTCCCAGCAACACCTTGATGCTGCTGACATTCCCCGCCCTGACCCTGGCATTATGACACCACCATTGGTAAGGAAATTTTTCGCCAAATTATTTTTACTTTGCCTATCTTTTTCCCTTACTAAATTATTTGTTTTATGAATCTAGGACAACACCTGTGATGTGGATGTGCGTGGTCCCTGTGGTATGACCCCACTCATGGTTGCTGCTGTTCGTGGAGGCGGATTGGACACGGGTGAAGAGGAGGATGATGAGAACAGCTGCCAGGCGATTGCTGACTTAGTTGCTCAGGGTGCTGACCTCAATGCTGCCATGGACAAGACTGGCGAGTCACCTCTGCACCTTGCTGCCAGGTACGCGCGGGCCGATGCTGCCAAGCGGCTGCTGGATGCTGGAGCAGATGCCAACGCTCAGGATAACACTGGACGCACCCCACTCCATGCTGCAGTGGCAGCAGATGCCATGGGAGTCTTCCAGGTGTGTATATTGCCTTGTCTTATGTCTGATTTGACTTCTTGCATATGAATTTTTGGGTTGGGTTACTTAAATTATACGGGAGACTAACTAAATTTTTCTTTCCTTCAGATTCTTCTCCGTAACCGGGCCACAAACCTGAATGCACGTATGCATGATGGGACAACACCTTTAATTCTTGCTGCCCGTCTTGCCATTGAGGGTATGGTAGAAGATCTTATCAACGCGGATGCTGATATCAATGCTGCTGACAACTCTGGGAAAACTGCACTTCACTGGGCAGCAGCAGTCAACAATGTTGATGCGGTCAACATCTTGTTGGCTCATGGTGCTAATAGGGATGCACAAGATGAGAAGGTAACATCAATTACTATGGTTTTTAGTGCAATCAGTGCAGTCATGAGAAAAGAATTATTAAACCTGAATCATTTTACTTAAAATAATAATGTATAAATTGTATCTCTGTAGGAAGAGACGCCATTATTCTTGGCTGCTCGTGAAGGCAGTTATGAAGCAAGTAGAGCATTGCTGGATAACTTTGCAAATAGAGAAATCACAGACCATATGGACAGATTACCGAGGGATGTGGCTAGTGAACGATTACATCATGACATTGTAAGACTACTCAATGATCATGTACCTAGAAGTCCACACCCTGTTTCAGTTATTTCAAGTGGCCCCTTAGTGGGTCCTGGGGCTGATGGTAAGTATTTTTTAAAAAATATTTGCTCTTAAAAATTTGAGAGCATTTCAATTCGAATGTGTACAGCTTAGTTTCATTTTTTCCTAACAATGTCTTTGTTTTCCCTCCAGCTTCCCCAGGTGGGCAGCATCCCCTCATTACCCAACCAACAGTGATTGGGTCTAAACCAACAAAGTCTAAGAAGAGGCCAAAGTCGTCCATGCATGGCAACGGCCCAGCAAATAATCCTACAAGTCCAGACATGGACAACAATAACGGAACAGCTGCTAGACGGAAACCTAGTGTTAAGAAAAAGAAACCAAGTCCATCCCACAATATGGTAAGCACCCCATCCCAACAAATAGTTTCATTGCTCTGCCTTTTGTAGTTTATGCAAACCCATAACTCGAAAAAAAAATTTAACTTACAGGATCAGGGGATTCACAGCGTAGAGAGTGTGCTAGCTTTGTCGCCGGGGGAATCTCCAGGCCTCCCAGACTACGAGAGTGGCCAGATGTATGGGAGCCTTCTGGGCGGGCCAGTAAAGCAGCCTCCGAGCTATGAAGACAGTTTCAAGCCCCTTCACCAGCTGGACCAGTTGGACCGGGCTGAGGCCCTCGACCACTACAGTGGTAAGTGCCCCGTCCACAGGACCCCTAGAGGGAAATAACTCTGAAATTTTTGTACACCTTATTATTCAGAAAAATTCAGGAAAATGCAGTACAATTCGGAAAACTCTGAGAAAAATTCTGAGATATTTGGACAAATTTAGGAAAATTCACAAAATTCACTTGAAGTTCAGAAAAATTCAGAAGAAAAATACTCAAAATCTTTATACTGAAATTGAGAGTTGTTTCCCCCTCGCGGGAAGCTCAAGTGTTTGACAGTCACACACTGGAGATCAGCTCCAGCGCTGTCTTCCCTCCTCCACAACGCTAACAGCCCCGCCTTCCGCCCCCACAGGTCCCTACGGCCTAGCCAGCTTCCACGACCAGCAGACGACGCTGGGGCTGCCGCCTCACGGCCGGCAGACGTCGCTGCCCCTGACGCTAGGCCAGCCGCAGCAGCTGCAGCTGCACCCCAACACGCTGTCGCCACCCTACTCCAACAACCAGAGCCCCCCGCACAGCGTCAACATGAGCCTGTCGCCCGGCAGCTACCTCAGCTCGCCGTCGCCCACCAAGTCGAGGCCGTCGCTGCCCACCTCGCCGACGCACTACGCGGCCATGCGCGCGGCCACGCACCAGAAGCACGGGCCCACCGGCAACCAGCAGCCGGTGAGCTTTGACTTCGAGCTGGGGGCGTACAGCCTGCAGACCCAGAGCCAGCAGCTTCAGCAACAGCAGCAGCAGCAACAACAGCAGCAGCAGCAACAGCAACAACAAAGCTTACAACAGCAGCAGCAGCAACAGAGTTCAAATTTTTATCCACAGTATCTAACACCCCCTTCTCAGCACTCGGCTCACATAGGGCCGGACGGGACGCCTCAGGCTCCTGAGAACTTCCCCACGCCCTCACCCGAGTCGCCGTGGAACTGGTCCTCCTCGTCCCCGCTGTCCAACTCGGACTGGTCGGAGGGAATCTCCAGCCCCAATGCCTGCCCGCAGCCGCAGTCCAGTCAACACCCCAAGTCGGAAGCGATTTACATCTAGGTCTGTGATGTGGATGTGGTGATGAGCTGTAAGATGTGCTGAGAACATGCCAAAGTAGAAAGACTTATACAAACATGGAGATGAGTGAAACAGACTCAATCTTTTCCATGAAGCATTTGTAATATTTTTATGGGAAATTTTTTATGCCATGACTGAAAATGAAGATGACTAGCTCATGTATTCTCTCCTCCTTTCCTTGATTAATTTTGAAAGGATTGTTGTATTTATTGAACATTTGAGTTAGTGCTACTGCCATTTTAGTGCCTTTATGTATGTGTGTTTTTCAGTGACCAATTTGAAAAGTGTAGTTAGCTTTTTAAAAAAAAATATAACAAAGGGAATAAACACCTTTTTTTCCACTTTGAGTGCACCACTAAACCGCGTAATGGTAGTTTGTAAATCATGACTTAAACATTACTTTTATGCTCTCGTTTTTTGGTGCATCAAGATCTCATTATTGTAACATACACATTGTTGGTCACAAAAGTAAAATGCTGCCAATTCATGATCTTCCAAAGTTTGGAAATGTGTTCTTGTGCTGGCTGTTGGACTTATGTCATTATGTAACTCAATCAAGACTTGCATCGCTGTGTGAGTTACTTGTTAAAACAATATTTTTTTTTTTTTTTTACCTTTTTTAAAATTTTTTAATTGCCATTTTGTAAATATATATATCTTTATACTTAAATGTACAAAGTATTTTGTAGGAATTTAGCTGATATGTGAAAAATGTTTGTGTTATGTGTCAAATACATAGTCCCTTGCTTTTTTAATTGTGACATGAAGTGTGGCAATTTACCTACATATGTGTACATATAAAGCAGAAATCTACACCTTTTGCACTTTGTGATTTTATATGAATGGTTTCTAATTGTTATCTCTCTCTACAGACATCGGATGCACGCCTGCGGTCATTTGTAGTAGTTCTAAAATCTGTTGTCTTCCTGTTTGACTTTAGTTTTTGAAATTTAATGTCTTGTTCCACACATGTCTTATGTATTTGTATGCATATTATTTATTCTGGTTAGCTCTTATTCAATAATAACGTGTCAAATTTTGATATGAATGATAAGTATCATTTTAAATGCTCAAGCTTGAGTAAAGTACAAATCATATCAAAAGCTTTCATTTTTAGTGACTATTCACCTGCCTCTTCTATTACAGGAAGAGAGCCGACTGATGTGATTGCTTTATTGTGTTTTCTATCTTTATTTCTCAATTTTATAAGTGAAAGTTTAACTTTTAGAAACATTTGATTATGCAGTGCTAATCCACTTCTCTAATCTCAACATCTTTTGAAACTTTCTTTTTTTGTCTTTCAATTTTATTAATTTTTGTCCAAGGAATACTCCCTTTTGAATCTCTGTTATTTTTTTCATAGACCAATTATGTGAAAGAACTGATTTCTTTTTGTACAGAAAGATACTGTACCAATCTGTCATGTCATGAACAGGTTTGTAAATTATTTACTTGTGATAAATATTGTTAGAAAGTTATTGAGACTTCTATTTTAATTTAATGTACATTATGGTATCACCAACATTTGTGATTAAATGGAGGCAGATAAATGGAAAAGGTGACCTTCCAGTTCTCAAAACTGAGTGATTGTATCTACCTGTAATGCATGGCAAGTCCAGTTAAATGTATTTTTAAAATGATTTGGATGAATTCAGTATTAGAATTACTTCTGATATCTAAAAGCAAATTAGCCATCAGTTATTTCCTCTTTTTCTGCTAGAGAGTTCCTGGATTCTCACTTGTTCATAGTTATCTGCCTGCAATAAGTGGTGATGTAACAAATAACAACAAGGTAAATTTGAATGTTATCTTTACTGCTGAGACCTTGATCAATTTGTAAAAACAACTGATATTATCATATTTTCCTAGATAGTGATGAGGTAAAGCAACCCTGTAGAATCAGGCAAAGCTATGGAAAGTAGTTTTTTAGCCAATCAATAAATCAGTGTATTTGTACTTACTTATGGTCTTTCTTTCCAACCTCATTAAAATTCACGCTACACAATTTGTCAAGAAGACATGCCAAGAATTTATGGTTTTCTGCTGCACCTGGTCAAACCCACATTCAATACTCATGCCTCTAATTCCACGACTTCCCTTCTCTGATATTGGAGCAAGAATGATATTATGTATAATGAATAAAATTCATGGAGGTACTTAATCCTGATGCCCTTTTTACTAAGTTCTACAATGTATGATCTAAGTGGAGCGCTCTCGTGGCTCGGGTACTGGAGAATGCGTGACGTCATTCTCAGAGGAGAAATGACTCCTTATTGGGTGACTCCACCGTGTCTTGTGATACCTTATAAGGGATTCCCGACCGAAACCTCCCAGTCCCCACCCCGCAAACTATTGAGACGGTTCAGGATGAAATTAAACCTCGCTCGGGCGTTAAATTTCCCTAGTGATCATCTTTTACTTCGGTTGTTATCTAGCTGGCGGTTGGAACCTTGAACTGTGATCAACTTTTTATGAATTTCGTCTTTCCCCCGCATCTGGCGCTCGGCGTTGACCTACATAACGGCACACCAGAGCGCGCTCGTAGCGGGGTGTGGTTGCGCATTTGTTTGTGCTTGTGAATCATTCGGGAGGTATCTCCACACAGTACGTTCTTCCCGCAGATTGTAGTGTAAGTATGGGAGCCTTTAATTTACTTTTATTGTTGTCCTGGTGTCGACGAGACCCAAAATTCCTCTTGAAGCTCTCTGAGGTTTGGGGAGATGTGAATCGAAATGGTTTTCTCGACTCCGTAGTTTCTCCTGTGCCTGATCCTCAAGCAGCAGATGTTCCGTCTTTGTGATTCAATTCTGTTTCTCTTCAAATGTAATTTATTTCTGTCTAGTTTAGATTATCCTTATTGTTTCCTGTTTTTCTATGCAGTAAAACTATTCAGATGATTAAACTGTACACCAGACTTCGCCCTCAGCTCTGACACATCCCTTATGTCAATCTATTTTTCTCTCTGTTAATTTTCTACATCTATTAGTTTGTTTTCTTTTCTCTACTGTTGATACATTTTATACAATGCCTTCAGAATGACTAAACCGGTATGATATTGTCATCCTTATCGTATTACTCGTTAATAACTTTCCGTCAGTTTGTAAGGTTAGTCATGTTTACAATGGAGACAAATATGCTTCTGTCTACATCAACTAAACCTCTGTTATCATATTTTAATTGTTCTTTTATTCCAAGTTTATAATATTCTTCCTTTTGCAGGAAATCCTAATCAAAGATGTCATCCAGAAAGACTGCAACCCGTCGGGCTACCACCAAGAAGCGCGCCCAGCGTGCGACTTCAAATGTCTTCGCTATGTTTGATCAAGCACAGATTCAGGAATTCAAAGAAGCTTTCAATATGATTGACCAGAACCGAGATGGTTTTGTTGACAAAGAAGATCTTCATGATATGTTGGCATCTCTTGGTATGTGAAACTTTTGAAACACTTTGAATTTTGTCATCTACATATACCTTTTGTAAGTTTGTTGTTGAATTGTCCCTCACAGGCAAGAACCCCACTGATGAATATTTGGATCAGATGATGAATGAAGCTCCTGGTCCTATCAACTTCACTATGTTTTTAACTCTCTTTGGTGAGCGCCTGCAGGGCACTGACCCAGAGGATGTCATCAAAAACGCCTTTGGCTGCTTTGATGAGGAGAACCAAGGTGTTATTCATGAAGAGCGTCTTCGCGAATTGTTGATCAGTATGGGTGACCGTTTTTCTGATGAGGATGTAAGTGAAGTACCTCACATGTTTATTCAAAAGCGTCTGCTGAATTTTATTGGCTCTGACAATGTTACCGATTGTTGCAGGTGGACGAAATGTATCGTGAAGCTCCTATTAAAAACGGAATGTTTGATTACATTGAGTTCACAAGGATCTTGAAGCACGGAGCCAAAGACAAGGATGAGCAGTAAAGAGCTTTCCCTGCTGCAGAAGTGGTTCGGAGGGATTCATATTGTGCCTTCATAATATTTTACACATTTTAATTTTGTGGGAAATATTGCGAACTCTCAGACAACTTGAAAGTTTGTTCTTCCACATCTACCTACCATATTTCTGTTACTTTTCCGATTAGTCATTAGTCATTATTTCTTATATCTTTCTGAAAAGAATTTGGTAGATTGGGTCAAGCATCATTTTGGTGCACTTGTTGTCATTCAAGGGGAAAGATAATTATTTATGTATCAGTATTTGTATCAAAAATTTATCTAGTGTTATGCATTATTTTAATATTCCCATAGGTTCAATTCTATTGTTTATGTTCCCAGCAAATTTTTAATTAATTATGCTATTAACTCATACCATAACATGGAAATAATGCTCTGTTAAGGGACCAGTTCTGTCTTGGTGTCCTTTTTTCTTTCTCGTAGCCATATTGCATTTCATATCTTCTTGAGAAGTTGTATGATAACACAATTATTTTGTATTTTTATTGGGAGTTTACTTAAATTATATTTTGGTTGAAAGATCTTTGAGAGGCCTGTTAAGGTGATAGCAACTCAAACTTAATCTAATGAGACTGTTGTAATTGTTTACGTTCCATTTTGGCGTTTGTCAGAAACACATTGTGAACTCTTATCATATATGGTCTGTGGATTTAGAGAGTGAATGTTTTGAATTTGGTGTACTGTGTGAGTGGGTATAGGAGAGGTAGGAGCAGCCTGGAGTGCAGTGCCCTGTATGGTTTCAAAAAATGAGCCTAAGAATAGAAATTTCCTTGCAACAAAGTTGCTTTGAACTGTACATCAGGAAGTGTGTCAATCCTTCTCTATTTGTTTAGTAGTCATTTTTTTTTTTTTTTTTTTTTTTTTTTAATGTAATTTAATTTCATGTTCTTTATTTTTCACCTTGCATTTTATCTATCTATTATGATTTCCATATTTTCTATGATGTGATGTTTATGTAATTGAATTCCAAAACTTTTACAAGCAGGTTCCTTTAAAACATTTATGCATTTTATGTTGTCTTCTCAATCTGAATTTATGTATCTTAATGTGCTTAATGTATTGGTAATTTTTGGTAAATATATAACCATTTTCAAAATTTTCTGTTGTATTTCTTCAAACTACCCAGTGACTTAGAAGGCCTGGCACCTGGCAAGGTCATGACTCTCAGACAACTATGCGCAAGAAGTCACTATTCCATTTCATTTGAACAGACCAGATGACATGAATGACTATGGCCCTTGTTTTGACTTGATGACAAGATAAGTGTAAGTACTTATTTCTGCACACAAACCAAGGCGAATAACTTTAGGGGCTCTTAACACAGAAATAGATTACAATAACCACAGGTTATACATTTTGTAAATATCTATGCTAAAGCCCACTCATTTCAGGGGGGAAAAAAGGATTGGCCGAGATTCGAATCCAAAATCGTCCCGACAGCCTAGATGGTTTGGGACGGGGGACGAGGGCGGCAATCACTAGGCTGTCGGTTCGCACACCTGTAACCAATGCGAATAGGAATCCCCGAAAATCCCTATCTACCGGCCGGGACGGGCCCGGCGCGGCATATAGAAGACTTAAGCTCCGACTTCGTTCTTGCCGCTTGTCCGAGAAAATGGCCGGTAAAGATTAAAATCAACTCTTGGATGGTGACGGCGACAGATGCAACGACAGGAAAAGCTATTTAGAGCATTAAAGACGTCGAGAAAAATTACTATATTCTTCTTTTCCGCCAATGCCGTTACGAAATAAAGGGGAAAAACCTTTCAGCTTCGGGATTGGAACCCCCCAGCCCTCGAGTCACATGTCCTTCCCTCAACCCACTAGACCACTGACCTGACCTGCACGATAAATAGCTAGCACGACGCAGCCTTCGAAAAGCTTCTGCTACGTGGAGTCTATTTCTAAGGGGTTACCTCCTCGCCTCTGCTGAACTCCGGATCAAACGGCTGGCGTCGAATGGGTTGCCTACCCATCAGGCGCGGGTGTAAAAATTCCTTTTTCATCGCATAAAAAGCGAATTTCTCCCACACCAAGTTCGGTGTCGTGCTTCTGGGTGCTGGTATACCTTTCCTCGTGAGAAATGAAGGTTTCCTGTGAATTTGGGCGTGATCTGAGATTTTCGATTTTTGGCCAATTTGCAAAGCCTATAGCCTTAGCATGTGCATTGGAAAAACAAAGGTTCTATATGAGGGCACTTCCGGCTTCTAGTGTACACCGGACAGGTACTCTATTCGCATGGCATGAACATGTGCGCCCCGCCAGGCGAGATGGTTAGCGCACCTTCCCCCTGTCCCAAATCATTTCGGCTGGCGAGACGTTTTGCAGGCTCAAATCCCGGCCGTTTCTGAAATTTTTCGGATATTTGTTGCTTAACATATCGTGGGGCAACCATATGGGGAAGTCACGACTCAATCAGCATTTAAAAATAAATGTTCTCCTTCGCGAAATTGAAGAGAAGAAATGTTCTCGGCCCCAGTCTCGGCCAGTGGACTAGAAATCCGTTGCCCCCCCGGTAAGAGGGGAGGCCCCCATGAGGCATGCAAATCAATAACGGCATTCAAAAAACAAAGTTAGGGATGAATGTTTTCAATTTCAACAAACATTAAATGTTGCCATCAAGAAAGGTGATACATACATGATAACAGACAACAGCAGTAATCATTATTTTTCCCACTAAAACATGGAAAGGTAAAGTAGCTATATAAAAACCACACAATTCCAGTCTTTTAACAACTACAGCAAATACATAAGTAAAGGCAGTACGGATCACAGATTTCCTATAAAAAAATAAATACACCTTACTACACTTAAAGTTGACGCACCTACCTAACACAGTGGAATCACATTATGAATGGCCATATCAGACCTCAGATTTGAAGAAGAAAAAAAAATCGTCTTTATTTCTGCGGTCTGATTCTTTAAATTAAAAAGCCTTACATCTACACTGAATCACTGTGGGCCACTTAAGTACTAGGTGATGGGCTGATAAAGTTACGCCTCGTCTCATCAGTCTTGTATGTCGCCGTGCGCGCGTGCGTGCGTATCCATCCATTCACGACGGGTTGTGTCGTGCGGGGTGATTCCGCATAAGACGGTTCCGTCTCTCCGTCCCTGTCGCACTCATGGGGCACGGCCGCTATAGGAGCAAGCGAGAGGACACTACTAAACGCTGTTCGGAACCACCCGCGTGTCGTCCTCTTATCACGCCATGACTTTGAGCGGCTCGTCCGCGTCGTAGGCGCCCTTCTCCCGGACCACACCGCCCAACTCGTCCTGGATCTGCTGGAATGTCTTGCGCTTCGTCTCCGGCACGAAGGTGGCGACGAAGGCGGCGCCGCCCACACACGAAGCGCCAAACGCCCAGTAGACCACGTGCATGCCCAGGGAATCGCCCACTACCTGAAAAAGAAGAAAGAACGCGCCACAAGAGAGGTAAATCGACCTGAATCACTAATGATTAAATATATACATATATTTTTAAGCGCTGCCTGAACGTTAAGCTTACCTGGTACAGCTTCGTGACGACGAGGGAGGCGACGGAGATGGCCACGGCGGCCGAGCACGCCGCCAGGCCCTTGAGGTGCACGGGGAACAGCTCGCCCAGCAGCGCGGGCGGGATGGGCGCGAGGCCCAGGGGGAAGGCCGCGGCGTAGGCGAGCAGCCCGCCGACGGGAAGCCACGTCGCGCCCGACATGTCCACGCTCACGGCCTGCATGTGCACGCGAGAGTGGTATCGTTCATACTCGAGGTGCTTTAGAGGTGGGGGGAGGGGTTACAAATGTTTTGGGCCCTCGCTTGTTTCAGGACCTTTATCGCGGAGCTCATTGACTGCCATAATATTTGCACCTCTGGGTACAAATATAATGGGGTCCGTATACACTTGGGAGGTGGTCCTGAGACAAATGACGGGCCATAATATGTGTACCCCTGGGTATATTTGTACCCCTGGGTACAATTAGAATGGGGCCTTTATTGGGAGATAGTCCCGAGACAAATGACGGCCCATAATATTTATACCCCTGGGCAAAGATAGAATGGTGCCTTTATACACTTGGCCCAGAATATTTGTACTCCTCCTCCTCCCTTAAAGAGTACGCAGTTCGCCCATCAAACCCATCGAGCATATTGTCAAACACCTGCTGCGCTTGCTGCATGCTTGCTGCGCCTGCGGCGCCTGCTCCTCACCTTCAGGAAGAAGTAGAGCCCCGCCGTGGACAGGGAGACGGCGGAGAGGGCGCACGAGGCGAGCAGCAGCGGCCGCCGGCCCGCCCGGTCCACGAGCTGCGTGCACGCCATGGTGGACGCGAACATGACCACGCCCATGGCGATCACGTACTCGTCGGCGTACGGCGAGTGCGTGCCCTTGACGAGCGTGCCGGCGGCGTACGCGACCACGGCCGAGTTGCCGGACATCTCCTTGAGGACCTACGGAGCAAGAAGGGGTTGTCACGTAAGATTCGTACTGAGCGCTTCGTATTGGCTGCATCGGGTTGAGGATATTAGCAGATTAATACATTAGCAGATGCTCTCTATATGCACATTATTCGCCACTGGTACGATTGTTTTCGATCTGTCAAATAGTTTTAAGAAATATAAAATTACGAAAACCGCCGGGCAAAGTTCGGGTCCCGCCCTATCACTGTGAAAAACAGTTGTAGATTTACAGGAAATTTTCCATGAAGTGTGTTGGAAATTTGCAGTTCTGGATCGTAAAATTACGAGCGCTACGTATCGACTTGGAATTTATTGACGAGCAAGAAAGGGCTGTCGTATATTTCCAACATTGATATAGTTAAAAAACCATACTGTAAATCTACTGAGGCATTTTTCACAGTCTATTTTGAAAATCCAGGTGACATCAGATGAAATATTGACAAATCGCCCCCACACACACAAAAAAGAAAAATAATAGAAAAAAATTGTTTTGGACTTGGAGCTTGAAAGTCTTGACATCATAGACCATAGTAAGAATGGCTAGGCTGCCAGAACGTGTTCGTATTTACAATTTTATTTTCTTTCAAAATTTTGTGTACCAGTCTTTCCTGAGAAGAAACGGTAGTACTCACGTTGAGGGTGAGGATGATGATGAGCGCCTTCCTGGGTCCCTTGCTGAAGAGGATGTCCTTGAGGGAGCCGCCGGGCACCGCGGCCGCCGCGCCGCCGCCGCTCTTCTCGTGCGGCTGCAGCTGCAGCTCCAGGGTGCGCGTCATCTCCCCGAGCTCGGCGGCCACGGCCTGCTCGCCGGTGCCGCGCAGCCAGGCGAGCGCGCGCCGCGCCTCCTCGCGCCGGCCGCGCTGCAGCAGCCAGTGCGGCGACTCGGGCATGAAGAAGAAGAGCGCGAAGAAGACCAAGGGCACGGCGCCCGAGGTGAGCGCCAGCGCCAGGTAGCTCACGTATGGGCCCACCACGTACTCCATGAGGATGCCGCAGTACAGCATGGCCTGCAGCAGCGTGCCCAGCGCGCCGCGCACCTGCGTGTCGGCGATCTCGCCCAGGTAGATGGGCGTGACGGTGAAGGCCATGCCGACGCCGAGGCCGCCGAGGACGCGCGCCAGGTAGAGCAGCGGCGCCGTCTCGCACACGACGAGCAGCCCCCAGGAGACGATGAAGGGCACCGCGGAGGCGAGCAGGGTGACGCGCCGGCCCAGGCGGCCCATCAGCCAGCCCGTCGGCAGCGGCGCGATGATGTTGCCGACGTTCTTGAGCGACACGATCCACGAGCCCTCGGCCGGCTCCAGCTTGAAGGGCGGGTCCTTCGAGTGCAGGAGGATCTTGAGGGCGGGCGAGGGCCAGGCGATGCAGCAGCCCGCCGCCATCACCGACATGGAGGCTGCGGGCCAGACAATATACAACGATCATCATTCTCTGCCCCGATGAAAATTGTGCTCACTGTGAAGGGACACAACTCTAAAATTTGTAAATTCAGAAAAATTCAGAAAAAAAAATTCTTCTTGCACGCTTTTTCACCCATTTATCTGTAGGCCAGGCGGGTCGCGACGCGTCAAATGGGTTGCCTAACCGCCCGGCGCCGTGCGCTGCGGAGGCCGACCGGCGCTGAGATCGGCTATGATTTATCTCTCGCGACGCGCGCGCGTGGCCGCTGAGGCCGGACCGCAGACGACATCACTTTGTAGTTTAAAGGTTACATGGTTACATCAATGTTGCGGACTCCGTGTGGGGAGTCCTGTACGCCATGGCCGTCGCGCTACGTCCAGCGCGGCTATTCTACCGGATCCTGCCCTCCCTGATGTTTCGGAAAGGTAAAGGTAAAGTAAGTCCGGTATACGACCGTACTGCCTCCAGTACTGTGTCTAGAAAACCCAGCTAAAGCGTTGGATGAGGCGGGGCAGGGCGGGGCCTGGCGGGGCGAGGCGGGGCGGGGCGGGGCGGGGCGGGGCGGGGCGGGGCGGGGCGGGGCGGGGCGGGGCGGGGCGGGGCGGGGCGGGGCGGGGCGGGGCGGGGCGGGGGCGGGGCGGGGCGGGGCGGGGCGGGGCGGGGCGGGGCGGGGCGCGGCGGGGCGGGGCGGGGCGGGGCGGGGCGGGGCGGGGCGGTCCCGATCGGGACGGTACATGTTCGTCTCACGTGGAGTGAGGCGTGCTCGCCGCGGGCCGTTGGTGGTACCCGCAGGTGGGTGCTCCCAACCAGACACAATAAAATAAAGACCAATGAAATAAAAATTTAAAGGCCCAACTCCTCGCCCCTCTGTCTCTCTGAACCCGCGCGGAGCTTCGCGTCTCACGAGGCCCCACTACACTTGGCCGCCGCACCCCCTCACCCCGCCCCGCCCCGCCCCTCCCGCGGTCACCGCCCAGCTCGGGTGTCCTCCCCGCGCCGCCGCACCGCACCGCACCGGGTCCAGCAGCCGCTGAGGGGCTGTACAGCCCGGTATTGATACGAGATCACCGGCGTGTAATAACTCCTTTCCCACCGATTGCGGCCCGCCTGCCGCCTGCTGCTCGCCTGTCGCGCCTGGCGCCTGGCGCGTGGCGCGTGTCTGACATACATTCCTCCCAGGGCGATACATTTGCATTTAGTCGCGTCCAATAGAAAAGTAGTGTAGTTTCCTGAACGTCGATTAAACTATAGAGGAGTTCGAGACGAGGTGTGGGGGGTTCACTCATACAAAATATGGACAATGATCTTTCTTTAGATCTCTAGTTTTGATTTGTCAAGGAACATTTCAGCATTTTTTGATCTTTTCCCCTATTTCTGATTTTTGTTCTTTTTTTCCCCCAGTTTTTGTTTCCTTTGTTCTCGCTTTTTCGGATTCTTCTGTATCTTTCTTCTTGATTTAATTTTGATTTTTTTTTCCTTTTTTATTTTTTTTGTTTTGGGACCGTTCAACGATTGTTCAAAGTGCCCCACCCCCCTGGTTCGAAACGACCAATATATCGTTGTGTGCAAAGGGCGGCGGGCGGCGGCTCGTTGACAGCGGTTGTTCTGGGAACGCTTGCTTACATCAGATAACTACAGTTAGCTGCTCAAATCTTTGAGTGCGCGCCATCAAGAGGTGTTTGTTGTGATTCGCGGGGAGGCCCTGCCTCCCGTCAGTCGATGATCACTGTCAGAACGAAAAAAAAAAAACACGCTAAAGGAACGATCATTTACTGGTCAAGTCCTTGCCTGCTGTGGGGTGAACTTGGCTACGGTCTTTTGAAGTAGGAAGTACACTAATCATAAGATAAAGCCAGTATGTACCTCAAAAGACCGTGCTAGCCAAGTACAGAGCGGGCAATGACTTGAGCAGTAAATTATCGAACCTTTTTAGTGTACTTTGGTACAATTTTTCTGACAGAGATCACCACAGACCCTCTCGAGGAAGGTCCTCCTGAGAGATGAGAGGGATGCACCACGCACACGTCCTCGTTTCTGACCTCTGCATTTTGGATTGCTGCTGCTGCACCTGTCAGTCGCTCGGCCAGCCGGCTGCAACGCAGCCGCAGAGCAGGTAGGTAACTAACTATGAATAAGAAAACTACTCACCGATTATGGCCGCCGTGTACTGGGGGAGTTTCTTTCCCGGAGGGGCCATGGTGCTGGAAGACCTGCAACACGAAGAGAGGAGGAGATCTCGTTAGTGATTCAGTCAGCAGTCGGACAGTTTGACGAGAACTTGAGCCTGGCCCGCCTAGTCCGCCTGCAGAGCGATCGCGGTGCACGCACTCGTAGGCGTACTCCTTGAGTGCGAGAGAGCCAGAGCGCTCTCGCACTGTGGGCAGACTCCTTGAGGGCGAGAGAGACAGAACGAGGGGTGCGCGCACCGGAATCGCTGTGCCCGCCTGCCTGGCCCAGCCTGTCACAGCGGTTCAGCCTGGTTCAGCCACGCGGGCTGTACGCACCTAGAGTCCTAGAGGGGAGAGAAACGCGATGGCTGTCCTACTCATCTGCCAGCAGAATTTCTCATACAGGGGCCCCAGGCCTGGAGTAAGGGAGGCCTCACGCCCATTGGCTACTCAGTAGGGAGTGGGGGGCACCCCACGAGGCGCGCGGAATTTGACCGTGTGCAGAGCGGAGCGACGGGGACACTCATTTCTATTTTATTTAGAGACAATGAAGTGATAACATATTGGTACAATACTTTTTCGGAAAGAATTCTGTTCAAGGATTAACATGATATTTGGTTTTCGGAATGACAACGTTAAGGTTTGCAGAGGGATGCTTTTCAAATTTTATATTTTGATGCCCGTACCTCCGGTAAAATTTAGATTGTGTTTTTATAATGCTCAAATATAGTAAGGCCCTATACAGGAGTCCACCCAATTTTTTGGGAGAATTTAAGATGTGTATCGGGTATTTTCAAACTCCAACGCCACTTGTACTTCATAAGAACGATCCGTATTCCTGCGAACATGCTCCCGCAACCTAACCTCTCTGCCCAGCAGCCGAGTCTCCGGGCCACGTGCTCGGGGCCTCGGGGTTTTCCGAAAGAGGAGCGGTGCACGTTCTCTCTCGCATCTTACGGAGAAAAGAGAGAGCAACAAAGAACTGACGAACTATTGTTTCGGGAGTGGCCTCGCTGGGGCCCCGCGCGGCCCCGGGGCCTCATAGTCATTGGCCAATGAGAGCCAATGGGTATGAGGCCCCGGGCCCTCTGGATGGAGTGGGGGGGAGCCCGCGGGGGAGAGGCGGGGGCGCGCGGGGAAGGTATGAGGGATTTCTCGACGCATTTGAGGAGTTCGCGTTTCTCTCCCAATATAGGACTCTATACGCACCGACCCGACGGAGGTCTGTAAAGTTAGCGCCGCGCGTCGCCGCGTGCGCGCGTGCGTCGAGCGTCAGTCACGGCAGCCTCGGATTTTTGGCCAAAACTTCAATCCCGCTCATTTTTTATGTAACCTGAAGTCGTTTTGTCTAAGAAGAAACCAAGAGCTTTCATTTGGTACCGAAAATGTCACTCTTTCTCGAACTGCGATGCTGGCTTCCGATGATGGTCATTCGAGGGAGAAGTGATATTTTTGGTATCAAATGAAAGCTCTTGGTTTCTTTCGAGACATAACGACTTCAGGTTACATCAAAAGTGTACAGGATCGAAGTTTTGGCCTAAAATCCGCAGCTATGGTGACTGACGCTCGACGCACGCACGCGCGCTGCGCCGCGCGTCACTAACTTTACAGACCTCGGAGCGGGGGCGGGGACGCGGCGAGGCGCGCATGCGCACACCCGCACCGCGCGCACTGCGCACGCGCCGTCCTCGTCGCACCTAGGGGCAGTGCAGTGCCCCATGTTGGGGATGGCAAAAGGGCCCCATGAGTGCGACATGGGCGGATAGAAAGGCGCGAGAGCGATCTTGCAGGATTCAGACGGCGCGCGGAAGTTGCATAATGACGAGTCGAAGCTACCATACACCCTCGCACACGGTGAGAACAGAAGTTTTGTGCGCTCTGGTTGGTCCGGACCAATTTATGTAATCAGTCTCACTGCCAGGAGGACGCGCACTGCGCTGACCCTCCGCGCTGCCGCCCCGCCCCGCCCCGCCCCCGACCGCCCCTCTTGTCCTCGGAGGCAATTGGGCGCAAGTGGTCGCAGTAATCCGCGCGCGGACTTGGTTTCCGCCCGGCAACGGGCCATCCCGACCCGACGAGGGAAACGGCTGGCACGGCAATCCGACCTCCTCGCGGTGACCCGAGGGCCGAGGGATGTGATCCGAGCGGGCGGGAGCCCTGGAGCGAAGCAGCACCAAGTCCCTCAGCATCCCGCGGGTCCAGCAGCAGGGTGATTCCGCACGGTGGTTTCGTGTCTCTGTCCTCGTCGCACTTATGTGGCTCCGCCATTAGGAGCGAGCGAGAGGACACTACTAAACGCCGTTCGGAAATCACCCCGCAGCATCATTCCATCTGTCAGAAAGAGCGGAGCTTTTGGTCCGCGCCGTCGTATGCCGTCATGCAGCCCCCTCTTGTAAGGGAGGTCTTCGCCCGGGACTCGATCCAGAGAATTCGTCGTCGGCTAGCTGGGCGTGGAGCTGGAGCAGGGCGTTATATAAGGCGAACTGCGTGTGGCCCGGCCGGGCCGGCCAGCGGGCCCCGTGCCGTGCGCAGGCTAAGAGGCCGGGCACCCTGACCTACAGGAGCTGGCCTGCCTGCCTGCCCGACCAGAGCCTAGCCACGGGAGGGGGCCGTACGAGTTACGAGTGACAGTGTGGCCAGAAAAGTTAGGGAAAAAACCGCTCACGATGCACCTGTGTGCAGGTGGCAGTATCTCCGCCTGCCTACTAGGCAACTCCCCTGCACACGTGCACAGATGTTGCCCAGTAGGCAGGCGGAGATACTGTCCCGTTACGCACAGGTGTATAGCGCAGTTTTTTGCCCAACTTTTTGGCAGTAGGCAACACAGCCGAGTGAGTGTACGAATGACTCACACTTGCAGCTGTGTGAATTTCCATTAGGACACTTGCACGTGTGATGTGGTTCCCCATTAGTACACTTGCAGGTGTGAAAATTCCTACTCTTATACGCTTGAAGCTGAGTGGATAATTCCCATTCATACACCTGGGCCAGGAAAGGCGAATATTATTTACCCTTAGGAATTCGTCCCACAAGAGCGAGAGAGTGGAAAATTCACGCACCGCGACAAGTGTGCGACATTATTCGCGTGTCCGCAGAGCAAGGCCACCCCCACGGCACCGGCATCCCAGAATGTCCTCCCGGGAGAGCCCGGGAGCACCCCGTTCTGAAATTAACTTCCAGGAATAAACGATGAGAGCCAAACAGTTAAAAACGTTTACAGATTTTTTTTCACATACCGTAGGGAGGGACTTCCCTACTGTCGCGGGCATAGGCGCAGGCGCTGACGGAGACGGGAAGTGAGATGGTCTGTATTTTTTACGGGTCCGCGCGATTGCATCTGCATATAGGTAAACCGGTCCCGTCTGAAATATATGGCGTCTGTCAAACGGAGGGCACCAGCCTAGATATTTTGTGGCAACGAAGGACTACGACTAGGCGCATTCCTCTGGGCGTCTAGTGAGTGAGTTCAGCAAACGTGCTTATTTTTTCTTTATTTTTTTTACGACGCTCTCGTCTAGTGATGGCGCATTTATCCACCCCACCTGCTCCTGTTATCGTTGAACAAACCCAGTTGTTCGCCTAGGTGACGGATAGAATTCCACGCCCTGCCCCGCCCCGCCACGGATTCGACCCATCGTCTCGGGGGAAGTACCTCAGGCATTCGGGAGGGAGAGGCAGGAGAGAGAGAGAGAGAGAGAGAGAGAGAGAGAGAGAGAGAGAGAGAGAGAGAGAGAGAGAGAGAGAGAGAGAGAGAGAGAGGAGGGGAGAGAGAGGGGGAGATAGGGGGGAGGGGAGTGAGAGTGGGGAGGGGAGAGAAGAAGGGGAGCCGAGAGAAGAAGAGGAAAGGAGGTGGCGCGGTGGAGCGCCTGCGACTGTCGCCAACGTAACCAACCGAATCGCACCCTAGTTTTATCTCGTTTAAATTTGCCAAATACGACATCAAACAGAGTTGGCGAGGACCTCAGCTGGCGCCATATTCTGTAGTATGCGCCCTCCGCACCCGCGTAACGCCAGTAGTCCCAAAATCGGAAGAAACCTAGTTGGACTGACAATTCGGAAATAAGAAAATCCTATAGATTTCCGTCACATACTTATCCATTGGCCCGGTGGTGCGGTGGTGGGTACACATCATAAGCATAACACGCGGAGTTGAGTCAGTATGGTGACATGAGATAAAGATTAAAAATAAAAAGCTTTTAACGCTGCGAGATTCTAGATGATAATAGAGTTAGAAAGCGGCAGCGCTCGATGGGCTCCGCGGTGCGGCCCGCTGGTGTCTATGTCAGGTCACGGCCGCGGCGGTACTCCGATGACCCCCCCCCCCCCCCCTCCCTTTTAACTCTCCTCGCTCTCCTCGTCTTATCGCCTTCTGATTGATGTCATGCGAATCACGTCGCCAATGGGCGGCACGAGTGCAGCCGGCTCGGGGTAGGACAGGAGGGCCTCAAGCCTCACACAGCACATCTTTTTTTTTGTGAATAAAAGAAAGTGATCCTGGGAAAAAAAATCCCTCTGCGCCAAACACCTTGTATCCTTTTCTAAGAGATGCTCTCTGACCGATAGCCGACTGTACAGGTACAGGCTGAAACTGTTTCGCTCGGAGTCAAATTCCAGCATCTGATGGTCTTCAATAATAGTCGGGTAGGCCTACCCGGAGGACTTACGCAATCCACGCAAACCGACCACCGAAAGTTGGAATTTATATATCTGGTCAAAACTAAGTACTGTCTGCAACTGAAGTCAGCCGAAAAAAACATTCAAGAATATACACAAATATATCTTGCCTTAGGAACGTATCAGCCAGAAAGTATCTCTCGTGGAGGCGTTCTCAGAGGACAATACGTTTTTTGCACAGAGTGGACAAAATGGTCCATGTGAGTGATCATTGAGAGTTTCCCCACCTCCTCACCCCCGAACACACCAGAAGTCTCGCACAACATAAATTACAAAAATATGAGACGCGCATTCTTCCGAATACGGTTTTGACTTTTAAACCGCACGCAGTGTTGACACAACATCCGCCCGGCCGGCGGGATGGACTGTTTTGAGTACGCGACCTCGGGTAGCGGGCGGCCCGGGCCCGGTGGGCGCGTCGCAGCGAACTGTCCCAAACCAGGTCCGCTTGGACCTGTACCCACACAAGACCCATACCCGTACCCTCACCCGTGCCCGTACGGTACGCGTGCACCGCGACCCGAGCGGGCGCTTCGCTCACTCCCACAACGATGAGCGCTGGTTCGCTTAGGTCTCAGAGCGCAATGCAGCCAAGCCTGACGCGAGGGGAAAATTAACTCGGAAATTTGTGTACCCCTCAACATTCAAAATAAATCCGAAGTATTCAGGAAAGTTAAGAGAAATTCAGGAAAATTCAGAGGAGTTCATGAAAATTCCATTAGTTAAGCAAATATTCACACAAAGTCAAAAAAAATTCACAAAACCTTTACACCCAAATTCGGTGTTTTTGCCCCCTCGGCCCAACCCGCACGTGGCGGCAGAGGTTGGGGCACGCTGTGTGTCTAGCCGCCATAAGCAAGGCCACGTGTTCCTTCTCCTTCTTTTTTTCCACCATTTTTAATTCTGATATGATTACAACCGAGGGCTAGAGAACTCTGAAGTTTGCGTGCATTTCGAAATTCAGAAAAATTCAAAGAGGTGGAAAAGTTTAAAAATAAAAACAAAATCCAAAAAATCACAAAAACTTCGGGAAAAAATTCCAAGAATTCAGACACCTCAGAAAAATTTGCATTGAATTCAGGGATGTTTGGTAAAAGACAAAGCCTTCACTGCAAAAAAATTAATAAGAGATTCACAATTTTTTTTAGTCAAGTTCAAAAAATTTACTTTTAAAAACAAAAATTGGAAAATTCAGGGAAGTCTACGACCTTTGTGCATCCAAATTCAGGCTTTTTTCCCGCCCAATCGAAACACGGGAACGTGACCACAGTTGTGGTCGGCTCCTCCTCCGCGTCGCTCCGCGTACATACGACAATCGACCGAAAAGTGCATCTCGCGCGCCTCGCACAGTGGTCCCGGGCCCCGGGCCGGGCAGTTGGGTGGGGGTCCCCGGCGCGCTGCTGGTGGAGCTGGTTCGATGACCGGTCCCCGTGTGACAGGGTCAGGAGCAGCCTCTGCTGGGGCTCCTGCCTGCACCACATTTGTATTTTTCCATGTCCCCCGCAGCGACAACAACAACACTCGGAGGCTGCGTTAGCGTTGCGCCACTTGTTGTTGACTGCACGGCCGGCTGGGCGGCCCAGCCGGACCAGGCCAAGAGGAACTTTACCACCATAAACACCTGGCACTGCAAGGCCTCATTTCCATCAAGGTGGATTATCCCTCTGCAGAGAGATATTTACTTACCTCCCCCCCGCCTCCAGGGTCGCCCTCCCTCCCACCCCACCATAGGACGCATCGCGGCTGTTAAACTTCCCCTGATCATTTTTTGTGCCGATCATAAGCCCGACACTCTACCTTACTGACTCATAAAAGCCAAAATCATAAATGAAAAACTTTTAAAAAAAACCTTAGGGAAATTTTACGTGTGTTATTTGTTATTCTTTACATTATTTTCTATGCTTGAAATTTCAATCTTCACCTTCATGGTCACGACGAGTTCCGGCGAGGCCCCGATGCGTCTGCTTCTTTCCATCCACTGCAGGAGTTTACTAGAAGTGACCGTGTTCCCGACGCCCCAGCGACAACTGGCCCACGAAGCGAAAAAGTAACACTAGAAAATTAGTGACACGCGCTGATCGCTGATCATCGGCAAAGGGTAATTTTTTAATTTTTTCGATGCAATTTTTCTGACCAGCCAAAAAAGCAAGTGGCTTTGAGAATTTTGCCAGCAAAATGGGCAGTTAAGCGTTTTCCACAAAACCTAACTGCCCCTTCGGTCCCGTCCCCATAGAAGTAGGCAGTCCGCCACGCTACTGTGTTCACTCACTTTCCGTCTCTCTGTGGACGCGACAAAATGTGCACTGGACTCTCTCTCTCTCTCTCTCTCTCTCTCTCTTTCTCTCTCTCTCTCTCTCTCTCTCTCTCTCTCTCTCTCTCTCTCTCTCTCTCTCTCTCTCTCTCTCTCTCTCTCTCTCTCTGTAGCTGTCCTCAATAAATAATTTCAATAATTTCAATTTCTCTCTCTCTCTCTCACACACACACACACACACATGCAGTACTCTACCCTCTCAGCTCAACTCACCTCTCAATGACGCGGATAGCCGGGGTAGGTCGCGGTGGGAGCCACTCCCCACCGTGGTCGGGGACCTCTGACGGGGTCCTCTGAGGGGGATCTCTGACGGGGACCTCTGACGGGGTCGTTTGATGGAGATCTCTGACGAGGACCTCTGACGGGGTCGTCTGATTGAGATCTCTGACGGTGTTCTCTGACGGAGTTCTCAGACGGGGTCGTCTGATGGAGATATCTGACGGGGTCGTATGACGGGGTCCTCTGAATGAGTTCTCAGACAGGGTCGCCTGATGGAGATATCTGACGGGGTCCTCCTGGGGCGGCGCGGCCGCGGCGTGGTCAGTCTGCGGGGCTGGCAGAGCACGGGGAGGACGATTCAGTAAGCGACCGCTCCGCGCCGGCCGAGACGGCGTTCTAATCTGTGCCGCCACAGAACAGAACAGAGCTGGGGCCCGGGCCCCCGGCCCCCCGGCCCCGGCGTGGCGTCCGCCACTGTCAAGCGCGGCGGGGTGGGGCGGGGTGGGGCGGGGCGGGGCGGGGCGGGGCGGGGCGGGGCGGGGCGGGGCGGGGCGGGGCGGGGCGTGCGCCGGGACGGACAGTCGGACGCGAAGATGGATAATAAACTGAGGGAGGGAGCATGAGGGAAGAGAGAAGGGCGGTAAAGGTGAGGGGAGAGAGAGGGTGTAGTGAAATGGGCGGGGATATAGGGGGAGGGGAGGGGGAGGGGGGCGTCGAACTGGAGGCCAATGAATGCTTACGTAAGGCCCTCATGGACGATGCGTGCTGTAGGCAAGTTCGCGGGACCTGTGGTGATCCGAACAACAAATTCTGAAGCTATATCAGCGATACCGCTCGGTGGAAACGGTTCCTTGATGTCTAGGGAACATCGGGCTGATTCAAGGACGGCCGCGTTATATAAAGTCCGATCTTCGTCCTCGAAACTATCCCGATGGTCCTCGGACACCGGACACCAAGGGACCGTATTAACCGTGCCTGCATCAGAAAAACGTTGGTTTGCTAAGAGTAAGAGAATCCGCTTTTTCTTTCCCGATCGCAGCATGCAGAATTATATTAGGCCCCGACTTCACGTTGTGATCGCATTGATAACATAGTTCTCTGATATCACCACCTCTTTCTCAATACGGGTGCGATATTTGTACGCGGCGTGACGAGCCGAGCGCGCGTACGATAACAAGTAGGCGCTGTTATTCTCTCATGATGGCTTTAGGGCGCGCCGGGCCGGGCCGGGACGCTGGGCTATGCTGCCTTGTTTCGAAGAGCGCTCTCCTCTGGCACCTGTACGACGAAGCCTACGAGTGCGAGAGAGACAGGGGGAGGAGAGCGCTCTTCGGAATAAGTCGGCTGGCGTGGCGCGGCGTAGCGGAGGGAAGTCCTACGCGTGGCCTTCCCTCCAACGAACGTCAGACAAAAAGTAAGCGCAAGTGGAGATAATACGCGGCCGTGCCGCACCGCGCCGCCGCGGCGCGCTCTCTGGCGGATTTGATGTCAAATAGAGATGAGCGCGGGTCGAGCGCAGAGCCATAGAGCCTGTATATACTGCTGGCTCGCGCCACTCGCGCTCAGCAAAAGCTGCACACATGAAATGAGCCGCAATCGCAATCTCCTCTGCTGTCCTTCTCCTAGAGAGAAGTAAACAAGCGGACGGGACGGGGCGAGTGTGCCGATGACCTGCTGGCCGCCGCCGCGCCGGTGCGGTGCGGTGCAGTGGGCGCGGCGAGGCGAGGTGAGGCGGCGGAGACGAAAAGAGACGAGACGACATAGCAGGCGAAAGCTGGAATTGGACTCGCGCCCAGCGCAAGATGTTCTGTTCGGTGATTGGACCCCCGGCAGGTATAGCGGTGCGGCGGCGGCGGCGGCGGCGGGTTACATAAATACCTCCAGTCCTGCGGCCGCCTGGCCATCCAGGCTTGTAGGCTCGCGAGTACGAGGTGCCGCGACGCGACGTGAGGCGAGGCGAAACATCGCCATACCTGCGAAGGGCAAATGACTCTGAATGTTTGAGTACAAATGTCTTCAATTTTGTATTGATTTTTTGTTTTGCAGGTTTTGCTGCACTTGCTTTTAATCTTTCTTATAGACATTTAATTTTGAGTTTCCGGTATTTTAAGTACAGACGGAAAATGTAAGTTGTTTCGCCCGCCTCGCCAGACTCGGACCGCGTGCCGGCACGAGAGAAGGACGTCCTTCCCTCATAGTGCCGCCGGCCTCACACTGGAAACACAAATAATTTACTAATTTCGCTATCCCTTGCAAAAAAAAAAAGTTTTTTTCTTTTTGAAAATTTGAAAATTTCTTTACGCATTTGTCGTTGTTTGGCTAATTATTGGCACGCATGCGAGCTACGTAGCTCGGGCAGTGGTATACCACTGCCCCGGCCCGGGGCTGCATTGACAGCTGTCTGTCACTTTAAGCGCCAGTCTGCGCGTATAACTGGTATAACGATACGGCCTAGCCCGTATAATTAGTCTCTTCATCTCTCTCTCTTTCTTTTAATGCCTCACGCTCCAGCAGCGTCAGTAGGACTTCGCGCCGGCGCCGTGTGTTGGGTACAAAACCCTGTTACATAAACGTTTTTCCGCCAGATAGCGACACGACTGGGTGGAAATCTTTACTGCGCCTCGGACAGTGTTCGCACACAGTCCAGCCGTTTTCAAATGTTGCCGTATTCTTGTGACTCGGTACTCCTCTATATCTTTTCCGATTTCCATCGGAAGAACCTGGTTTTCAAGTACCATGTTATATTGACATATTCACAGTACACCTGTGCGGCAACAAACTAGCGCTTCACGACGTGTATGAAACAGGTTATTATTTTCACGGAATTTCGCCAATTTGGTATACGATAAATTCCAAAGTTCCCGGTCGCTATCCTGCCGTGAAGTGCCTATTGATCAGAGTTATGCAACAGCCCTGTTGTCCGCTTGTGGGTCCATCTGTTCCGCAAGACAGAGTGGATGTTAGTGGACATGTGACCGTCCGCTCCGCAGCTCTCTTGCGGACGCTAAAAAGAGGAATTCGAACCCGCTTTTGCATAAACGTGTAAGAGTGGCACGAGCTCCCACCGTGACCAGTGAGTCGGAAAGCTCAAAAACATCGGGCTAGCTGGCGCTAAGAAAGTCTTGGCAGCCGAGCTGCTATAAATTGTCGGCCTGAAATTTTGTTTTCATGGGGAGCTGCAGTGTCGGCCTGCTTTACGTCTGGAGGAAAAGTACAGGAAGAAAGCGGCGGCTCATCGTTTCAGGTTTTTTTGGGAAACTTTCCTCCACCCCAACCTGCTCCACTCCGCACCGCCAACCGCCCGCTGCGAGCCGCACCGCGAGCTGCGGGCGGGAGCCCCTGGCAACGTTCAGGTAGGCCAGCCCGCTCTGCACGAGGGTGATACAGTACTGCCTACCTCCCAGGGGCACTAGCCGGGGCGGGGGGGGAGGCCAGGTTAACTGTCGCAGATCCGTGACAGCGTCGGAAGCGAGAGCTCCTGTCCCGACAAGCACTGCTGCGTTTATCATGTGGCGTTCATCTCATCGGTGGCGCGGTTTCGGAGGAATAAGGTAAATCTTGTAAAATGAAAGCAAGCGTGTAATATTTAAATTAATTTATTCATTAGAGTGCTCTAGATTGATTTTTTTGTTTTTTTTTTCTTATCAGTTGTCTTCCTTGCAGGAGCGCATGATGGCAGTTATTTTTCGGATGGTGGCCATAGGAAGCTGAAGACGGTGAAGGTGGGAGGAGACAATTAGAGGATTGATGTGTCCTGAAAATGAACAATGGAGTATTGTACTCTCAGTTTGATGTCATGCAGTTAAATAGACACTTGAGAAAACAGTATCTCACCCTCAGTAAGGAACCCTAAATGGTGAGGACTTGGTATTCTATGATAAGTGAGGTATGTAGCGAGCTTGCGCAAAGTGTCACAGTTACCAGAAGGTTTCCCATTAATAAAATATTGTTTAAGCAGTGGCTGAAGATCTGAAAATGAAAATGTAACAATCGTAACAAGTAAGGAGAGGAATAAATTTGCTTAAAACATATTCCGATATAATAAAAATAAGAACCTTTCTCCCAAGATTCAAGAATCTTGTTAACTGTTTGGTGAACCGACAAGGCCAAATCTGGAGTTACCACAGGTTTATCACCAATCCTCCCCTGTCTTAAGACTTGGGCAACCAGGAGTTTCAATTGCCAAGTCAATAAAGGGCAAGGTGCACGCTTCATACCCTGCAAAGCCTTAAAGGGAAGGAAATATTTGTCAACTATATACTATATTGTTATGACAAAACAACAACCTACACAATATTTCAACAATGCAAATGCAATGCAACAACACAACAATACCTTCAGGGTAGTAATCCATATAGAGAGCACCATTCTCTTATCTTGAGTAATACATTCATACACTAGGGCAGTTAGGAGTTGGATTAAGTGCCTCTCACTTTCTGCACTAATCATTTTTTGAGTTTCATCACCACTGCCTTCCTCCAAAAACAAGCGTGCAAAATTTACCATTGTAGGATCAGAAGAAAAGGCAAGAATAGATTCAGGCTACAAACAAAAGAAAAATAACAGTGTAGATAAAGGAGACATTAAATGGTGAAAGCTTAAGAGGTGTGGTATTACTAACTGGAACACTCCAAGCTGACACACTTTGTGCCGTTAATGTTCGGGCAAGAAGACTGCGGAATCCATGAGGGTCTTCAGAGTATGACAAGCAGCCAGCTCGTTGCTTCACATCTACAGTAGCAGGACCTTCTAGAATTCGCCTGCAAATTTTCCAAACAATAATCATAACATAGAAAAGAAATAGGAATATTTTTAAATATGTTCTGTTTGAAACATACTTCAGGAGGTCCCAATTTTGATCTCTGTGGAAAACAATTGTCCAATATCTTTCATCTTCTATCCTCACCTAAAGTGATATATTTTTTTTAATTTATAGTATTTTACATATTATTACAGAAAGTTGCCAGAAGAATAAAGTTTGGTAATAAAGTAGATATCTTCAACACTTACTTCTTTCAAAGTGCTCAGCTCAGGAAGTAAACATGGTGCTTTCAATTTAGCAACTTGATTGGAATAATGCTGTGAATCCAGATATACTACAGTGAGATGAGCATAACAAACAACACCAGTATCAATGTCACGAGGAACTAAAAGACGTGGCTCAACAGCAAGAACATATAAGTGGCGGAATGCCTGAAGATGGTATCTGAAAAATAAAGATTTGATTTTGAGCAAATGTGTGCTACAGCGAGAATTATATCCATAAAAAATAAGAAAATTACCTGTTGTCATTGCTGTGAGTGGGAAACTTTGGGAAAAAGGCAGCTAGCATGGCAGCTATAGCAGGAGGTGAGGTAGATAGTGTGTATCTTCCACCACCCATCAAAAGTAAACCTAATGCCATGTGGGTTGCAAGATGGGATCCATAGGTGACTACAGAATTAGTTGGACCCACTCGAGCACGGAGGAAACGACAAATTCGCATCACCTCCAATGAACCACTTCCTGCCATGACCTTTGAAGAAATATTTCCAAATTATTGTACCGCCAGTAGACTTTTATCAATTTTCTTACTAAGACTAAGCCTTACCATGGCCAGAGACAGGACAATAACATTTAAACTTGTTTCAATTGTTGACTTTCCAGCTAATTCTGATATAGATTTCCCTAAGAGAGATGTGAATTTCTTCGCATACATCAAAAGGGTGTTAAAGGCTTCCTTATTATGGGATCCTGCAAACCTTAAGCCTAGAGACAAGCAGGCACCAGCCACAATGTTGCAATATGCTTGGCTAGAAAATAGAATTATAATAGCTAAGTTTTACATTCGAAAAAAGCGTATTAAAAAACATGAACCTTCTGCAGTAATTACTTCATTGTTTCGTAGTCAATGAATTCAGTAGCATTAACTTTAGGCTTTACTAAACAGTGCGGGCGAATACTGTATGGTACATGACCTCCGACCCATTCCACAGTGGGTAAGACCTCATCCCACAAAATTAGATTCCGAGCTATCATCCTCAGTAACAAGAAATCTGGCCGAATGAAGTCTAGTAGGTACTGTGTGTCTGGAGCTTTCATCCAGTCTGCAACAGCCCTACAAAATTCAAAAAATTACTCAGGATAAAATTTAAACAGTCACAGTAACTACAAAACTTATTGATATGCTTGTGAGTTACCTGTTACCCGTTTTGAAATACATCATGCCTAAAGCCAAAGTTGCACCAGGGCCAGTTACATCAATATTCAGCGACTCTCCCTCTCTAATATGAAAACTTGGACACTTGTACTTTTCTTTCTGGGAACCAGTCACAGGTCTTCTGTGTCCTCCAACCATGTAATAATGAAGAGTGTCAGGAATAGCTAAATCAGCTAGTCCACAAAGTTCTGACCCTTGCCCGAGCACCACATGCCCAAGAGCAAGACCAGCAGCCAAGGAGTATGACTCTCTGTCTACATTATTTTCCATCTCAGGTCCTGGGGGTCTCCCTGCAGAAGGAAAAGGGCACAATTAGTCAATACAGCACAGACTAAACCAAGCAACAAAGTTAGCACAAAAATATTTCAAATTTAGAAATCTAACCAATTTCAGAGAGCAAAACTTCTGCAATGCGACGATGACCAGTTCCTTGGTAGACAAGACCAACCCCCAGTAAAGCAGCTACCTGAGTATTTGGACCAACATCAAGTTCAATTGATGTTGGTGGCAGAAGAGCTTCAACATGAATGCTCAGCATTTTTGTAGCATTTACATCCATAGTACCTGCAATTGAGCAACACAAAACAAAACAATAAATAAGCATACACTTGAACTAGCAGCTTCCTTTATAAACAGGCTGCACCTGACCTCTTTTTGAGGCAGCAATGCCAAGAAGAAGTCCAACACTTGTCATTTCATGACATTTCACTAAATATTCAAATTTATTTAGTACGGCTAGGGTATTAAGATGACCATTGAGACCCAATGCCATTAAAAATCCAGCATGTTCTGTTAAAACTTCGCTCCCACCCTAAAACAAAGGGAAATAGGAGAGGGAACAAATAAATTTTATGAAGGCAAACATCATATCCACAGAAAATTATCTTCTCATTTTCTTACCTTTGGTTTGTTGTATACAATCCAAGTTGAGTCTATGTTAGGAGCTGATAGAGCAATACGTAGTCCAGCAGCAACACCATTATGAAACAGGGGCCACATGTTCATATTTGGGACAACATCAATATGAGACAAATCAACAGTTGTTCCTCTAGGAGGTACTTTGCCAATAAGACACAGTCTAGGGATAGGTAAAGGTTCTGTAATGACAGGAACTGAGGAGCGAAGGGTCAGCATTCCCCTGAAAATGAGTGGATAAACAAGTGAAAAAACAGAATTAATTAATATTATTCTCAAATAGAGAAAGATGGCAAGAAGTTTACCTTCCAACTGGCAGAGCCATTGTTCGAGTACACAATGCATAAAGGTGTCTTTCCTGCTCTTCAATGAATTCATGATCTGAAACTTCTGGTCTTTGCTGAATTGTAATACTGACTGGTTGAGAGGATTGCAGTAAACGTCTAGCTTCAGCAACTCTCTGGTCTTTGGGCCATCGTAGTTTTGTTATCTAGACAGAAACAATCATTAACATATGACATAATTTATTCTCATATTTACAACAGGATATGACTTCTTTAATCTTAAGAAATACCATGGTTAGGCTTTCCATGTCATCATCTAGGTCACTTCCTTGTGAAATGCGGGCTGATGTTGGACCACCAAGAGTGCCAAGACATTTAGATCCTTTCGAAGTATTTTTTGAAATGACTTTAGTTGGCTCATACTGAGAGGCTAAGTCCTGGCGAGCTATCAACTTGTAAGCAGCCTAAGAGAGCAAAAGTGATGTTAGAACAAAGAAAGGTAACTTTTGTAATTTGTAGAAAACAGGATATATCTACATGTGGCCAGTCCCTGGGAGGGTTCTCTCTTGCTTGGTACAATGCATCACATAACAAAAGAAGAATTGCTGATGGGAGGGTTTGTAAATCTCTTCGTGCAAAACCTTGGAAGAAAAAGTATAAATTAGACAAAAAGATATAATTTTGCAAGACACTTTATTGAAAATCTTACCCATTTCCACCATAAGTAATACTGCTCGATGAGCTGCACTACTCTCCTTGTTTGATCTTAGAGAAGAAATTTCCTGTATGTCATTACGACTACCAGCTGGTACAATAGGTCGCACAAAACTCTCCAGAGACGCAGTAGGTTCTTTCAAACCAACTGTTAGCAAACTAATCAACTGAAAAGATAAAACATCAAGAATGTATTTTCATTGTTAGAAAATATTTATTTGTCACTAAGTAGAGCAGTAAAGATTACACACCTGAACAATGTCGCGCGTTCTTTTGTTAACATATCGCAAATATGGAAATGGTATAGGTCTGGAGGGACCTTGCATGAGAAGCAGCAAATGCTCAAATATACTGGGTGGCTCAGGGGGCATGTAACTTGGAGCAGACAATTTTTGCAAATCAGCGTCTTTTATTTGGCTTTCCTGAGAGGCGTAAGAAATGAAGAGGGGAAAAAAATGTCAGAGAAATACAAAAATGAACCGGAAAAGACATTGCGTTAAGCTAATGTACCTTTACAGGAGTAAGCAGACAATGGTTAGGAAAATCTCTCCAGTAATGATGCGCATACTGAGTATACTGCAAGTCTGATGCTAACTGATGAAGAAGTTGAGCAAGAAGAGGTTGACTATCTTGTAGAAGTGTGTTGAGCTTCATGTCCTATGAGAACATTTGTAGGCGTATAAATAAAGTAAAATGGGAACTTGTAAATAATGGTGGAATAGAACAAGAGGCAACTTCCATTTGTTCAAACTTACTTCATAAAGTAAATGTAGAGTTAATAAAACCAATGGAATATAGTTGAATAATAAGGAATTAGTATTGATCTGCCCATGAGATGAATCACTGTTAGAAGATCCAGAAGAGCCATTGATTGTTTTCAGACCCAAAAGGGAAGACAGGCCAGGGCCAAGTGAATGGTGATGTAAAGAATTTAACAAGTACTCCCAGTCCTTAAATATAAGAAAACACATATTACTCAATGAACGTATCTTTAAAAGTTGGCGGTGGCAATAAAAAGTTACCTCTTCAGATCCACTATCACAAGTGCGTTTCTTCTTTGGCTGCAAAGTTGGACTATCTCCATTCTCTGATGAAGGCTGATGCATCACTGCTAGTTTGTCAACATCATAACCCAACATGCCTACATTACATAAACAGAAGTAAAATTGTGATTTTAATTTATTGTTTTCCTCCTTTTCTTTGTAATTCGATGTGTGTCATAAAAGTATTAAGTACACTGACCAAGTAAAACACCAAGAAAAAGTCTCCACTCTTGACTGGGTGCAATGTCTTGAGTTCCAGGGGCATTTCTAGCCACATACCACTTGACCACAAGTTGCACAGCCACATCTCTTGGTAATACTTGCTTCAATGAACATAGGCATTGGGAAACTGCATGAACATTATCAAATAAAAGACCAAAATGACTCAGTACTCAATAACTGCTGATTATTTATAAAAAACAAATAAGACTTTAGATAGAAAAACTTCATTATGAAAGAAAAAAAATTACTGACCCAGTGGAGATGAACACATTTCTGGGAGTGACATGCGGTAAAAATTTCCATTAGAATATTCCTACAATAATTTCAAAAACAGGTCAGTTAAATATATGTGATAAAATACTAAATTAAAATTATTAACAAAAAGAGAGAAAAACTAGAAAAAAATGAAATTACTTACTAAAGTCACCTTATTTTTGACTGGATCTCTTAAGGCTAAAAGACTTTCCCTTGGGGTTCCTTGGGTGGATATAGGTGCACTGCTACATATAGGGGACTCTCTACTTTTGTCATGGGGCACAGGTGATAACATTTCTGCACGTTCATCAAAGAAAGGTTCTTGAAGAGAATTGACATTTCTAAATGAAGGTAGTAAACTGCTTCGTCGTGGTATAGGTGCTGGAGACATGATTCGATCCAAAGGATCTACAGCTGGCTCATGAGAAGCAAAATTGCGAACACTAGGCAGAAGACTACTTCTCCTTTAGGTACAAAAAAGCCAACAAGAAGAAATATCAAAACACAAATAAATTCAGAAATACAGCAGAAGAACTGCCACTCTACAATACCTTGGAAAAGGTGATCCAAACTGACTAAAAAGATTTATTGGGAGGAACGAGGTATTCATGTGGGAAGGCATTCCTGGCAAATGAACTTTACCAACAACTGTAGTTCCAGAGTACAAGACAATTCCACCATTTGGTTCTACTACCAATACCATATTCAGATGCTATAATAAAATTTGAACAGTTAAGATGGGCAAGCAACTTGAAAACAATACCAAATTTACATAAAAAGTAAAACAGTTACAGTGATAGGAGCTGCATCTACTGCAGGAACACCTGCAGTCATACCAAAAATTAGTCTTTCAGAAGTATTGGTTTTCTCTAGTCTTGAGAATAACAATTGCTTCCTTAAAGGTACAAGATAGCATAAATATCTTTGTCCAACAACATCCGTTGTCAAAAATGCCAATTTAGCTGGGCCAGATTTAATACCCTCACTGAAAAGAACATCTTTATATATAAATTCCAAAGTCAATCATATACGGTTAATTATCTTCTGTAAGGAAATTTTCCTTTGTGCTCACCCATATGAACTACTGCTTTCCGTCCACACAGGCTCCAAACAAATTTGTGGACAGACAGGTCTCGGATCTTGAGCACAGTTATCTGTGAGTAATCGACTAAAAGCAGACGGAGAAGGAGTGCTGAGAAATGAGACAGGACTAGAGGGTCCACTTGGAGATTGAAAATTTCTTGATGAACGATTTATCCATTGTTGTGGTGAGCGTGATGGTGACTGGTGTTTGCTATAAAATTATTGCAATAAGTACATCTGCTTTCAAAATCTCATACTACAGAACATTGTTGCACACACCTCATGTTGGCTATAGGGCTTTGAGGTCGTGAAAATGATTGGTTACTATTGTACGGACTGCTCAAGCCAGGGTTCATTGATAGGTTGCCAAACAAACTACGGTGTAGACCAGTATTAGATGAGGTGCTAACATTTCCGCTACTTAAGTACACTGAAGAGGAGAGGTTTAATGAACTCTCTGTTCCACACATTGCTTGGCTCTCCTTTAACACAATAAGTTCCAAAATTTGAGTAAAGACAATGAAATGTGAACTGATTCTGAAGTATACTTTCCAGTAGACTTTACCTCTTGATGAGCTTTCCTCATTTTCCACACAGAATGATAACAATTTTTAGAATCATACATCATCACTATTGGAGGGTCATCCGAACAGAATACAACATGTTGTGCAGGATCACTCATGAAGTTGACACTACCTGGAACAAAGATATGAAGGTCAGGAAGACTTTACTTGTTCCGAAAGAGTTTCACACAGAACAGTCCGTACCTTGTTTCACTATAACAGGTGTTATTTCATCAAGAGGGTGAAGAAGAGCAAATAGAGTTGGTAGCCGTCCATCTTCATTGGGACCAATAACTCTTTCCATAAGAAGACCATGACATGTACTCCACACACTGCGTAGCTACAAGTAAACCACAAGATTGATTTCTTTAATTGCATTGAGACAATAGCAAAAAGAAAACTACAAATTTTAATTTTTCATTTGATATGCAATACCTTGAATTGTAGTGATGCTATAAAATCCTCACCATCAGATGAAAATGCCTTTATGTTACTTTCATCAACAATGCAAACACAGGACATGGGTTTCCCTATTACATACAAGTAAGTGAAGAATATCAATTAATCTATCAATACTGTCAGTTAAGGGATTTTAGATTGAGTATTTTACCCGATGTGCGGTCAGTAGAGGGTCTATCTGAAGCTGCTGTTTGAAATGTTGTCCACAAGGCATGTGATACCTTAGTTTCCCCCGTGTAGCTGCAAATTACAATATTACGGCTGCCATTGGCATCTGATGGACCAGGCTGTCCAGGATCAGTCCCTTCTCCTCTACTCCAAACAACAGTTTTACCCCGGACATACAACTCTTCTTCACATTGTGGGTAATCAGGACTTTCTCGTAAAACCCACCGCTCAGCCTGAAACAGTGAGACATATTTAAATGCTGAACAAAATTTGTCATTGATAGATAATTTGGGTTTTCTATCATCGAGAAATATACTTACATCAGAATTGTCAGAAATATTGACCTGACTCAGAAGATGCAACAGATGAGATTCAGGCTGCAGTTGAGGTTTGGTTGAGGGTAGTATAACAGAGCCGGGATGGTTTCGCAGCCTCTCACGCCCACAAGGAACAAATACCTTGTATATGTAAAAATAAAACCACTGTCAGTCCAAAATACATCAAGGTTTGAAAGACCAAAACAATTGTGCAGGAAGCGAAATGTGCAAAGCTATATAAATTAAGTCAATTCCAAACAAATTTCATAATTTAAACCTTTGGTTCTGAGGCAGCAATCATGTCGTAATCATCCAGTTTCTCTTGACTGGTGGGAATTGAATACAGGCCACTTGAACAGGGTTTGGTTATGTTTACAGATGGCATTGGCTACATGGGGTCCAGAAGGTCCTACCCATGCCTAAACACAGTTCTTTCAGGAATAAAACTCTGTTATGTCAAAATGAAACATGTAAAACTTGCTGACGTGTCCATTGTAACCTACTGACAAAGTGGGGAATAACAAAAAAAATATAATGCCTCGACATTCGTCTCCTTCACCTTCGCGCGCCGGCAAAATTTTCAAAACATCTTATTCCAGGCTGCTCTACAACAAAACCCAGCTAAGAAATCGAACTTTTAAAGAACGCACATTTCCCTTAAAACAAAGAGAGAAATGTTGGAAATGGTGACACCAAGAAACTAAACACACAAAATTCACAGACCAGCAATAGTTTCACATAACTGCCAATGAAAACAGACTTCTAACTCCAAGTTTTTTTCGTGGTAACATTGCCTTAGAACGACCAGCCGCGCGGAAATTCGAATGTTCGGCACGTTTAGTGATTGGAATTTTGATTTTACTTTTGAATTTATCACCAACAAACCGATAAAATGCGATTAAAATTTATGTGAAAATTAAACAGTGTTCCATTTTAATTCAACAACTTTTCAAAACAACATCTGGAACACTTTATTTACACATGAATAAAGTAAACACAACGCTCTCACAATTTCCATTTCCATCAGCGAGGTACATACACGGTCATACAGTCATGCATATGGTCCGTCCGAATGAAAACATCTAGGCCGCGTCCCGGAGTGCACAGTGCACCGCATTGATTCCATATGACGCAAGTTAAACCGGCAACGCCTGTCTTTTCTCCGTTCGTTCAAAGAACTCGAAACAAAATACAAAATACAACATTCCCTACACCGCGGCTTCTTCACCAAAACAAAACCCAGATGGCACGTACCAACACGCATCACTGAACTATGACATTTTCAAGTTGACTTTTCTCTCCTTATATCCTAAATTGAGGAAATATCATGCACATTCTTTCATCCCTTGCATTATCTATAATAGTCGGATCCGTAGGCAGAAAAGTGTAGAAAAAATGAGGTCACCGATTTCACTAGTTAGGTTGTCCCCTGCCTAAAAACACATATCCCTCACCTGCCCTCCCCCCTCTCCTCCCCCCGCTCCTGCGCCGCATACAGTCGCAGCAGCAGTCAGTTTCAGTTGCCGCTGGTTGTCGCCGTAACCTGTAGCCCATGTGCTCCGCGCTGATCGCACTGGAAGGACGCAGAACACCCTCGAAAATATGGAAGATCTCAGCCGCGGGATAGCAAATTTGTTGAGGCCTGCCCTAGAATCAGATTTTCAAGATGAATTGCTTGAAAGTCTCTTGATGTCATGTGCCGATCAACGTGTATTCAGCAAGGTATGCAGCAACGTAAAATGGGGCTCATTACTTGGGTCGGTGTACTCGCCTCCTAAGAAACCAGGCTTTCAGATAAAAGTATTTTCGGTCTGCCTAAAGTTATGAGGAATGTAAAACTGAGAGGCAGCCTCTCAGTAACTTGGATGTCCTTTGCGTTATAGGTTTCTGTGTCTCTATTTTTCCCCTCTGTATGAACTGGGGGGAGGGGGGGGGGGGAGGGGGTTTCTGATTTGATCATAGTTCTGAATTTTATCTGTCGTGTTCCGAATTATTTTTCAAGTCTTTGCTACACTTTTTTACAGGGTGGCCAAGGAGTCCAGTCTATTTTGAGCCTGATTAATACCAAACTTAATGATTCATCTACAAGGTAGTGCCCTCTTGATCATTTTTGTTAACATTACACAAGTCACTTTAATTCGTATTCTTTGCTTGATAGGTTTCATGGATTGATTCTACTTCACACATTCCTACCACAATGTTCCCTGGATATTCTTTCTCAAAATGCATGTTCTTGGATGCAATTCTGTTTAAAGGGAATTTCAGTACGAAAGACATCTGAGGCAGCCTTTTCTGTGTTCCGTAAGTATGAGTTGTGCTCATCTGAATCTGAATCTTTTTCATGTTTAATGTTGTTTGTATCTGATTGCTTGTAGAAATATTGCTGGAGCAGTCTGTATTAGTCCCAGAGCTTGCAAAGCATGTATCATCCGTTATTGTTGCCAGTTTTGCTGAACAGATCAATCATGGAATTCCACCTCAGGTAAGATTCCTTGTCATATGAACAGTATGTTATTTGTCTCCTCTGCTCACAGAAGTTGCATCTTTTACTCTAGGCAAATGTTAGGGCTCTAGAATGCCTAGAAAAGTGTATGCAGCTTTACAATGGTCCATGTGGACCTCATAGAGTAAGTGAAATGTGTGGAGATATGTAAAGTGATGAGTGAAGTAATTGTCAAAACTAATTTTTGTATTTGTCACAGAAAGTATTCGAGCACTTTCTGTTCAGTATGGTAGACTCAACAGATCCTGAAAGGTTCAAGGCTGCTCGTTGTGTAGCAATGTTACCTCAAATTGGAGGTGGTGGTGTTGGTGGTATTCAGTACGAAAATTCTTGGGTTACTCAACATCACAGTATTTTACGTACCCTCCACTTATTGCTGGATGAATTATACAGTAATGTTAACGAATTGAATATGGTGATCAACAAGTTAGGTGATGTTGATCCTTTGTCACTTCCTGCCATTGAAGAGGCTAATCCAATGATGTTTGTTCGAAAATTGATGTCACGCTTTGTCAATGTGTCGTCATATCTTATGTTCATGCTGATGTAAGTTCATTGTTTCTTGCCAACTCTACCCCATGCATTAGCTCTATCTCTACTAAAATTTTGACCATTTTTTCTGCTAGATTACCATATCCTGTTCCCAAGGAAATTTCTGCTGAGTGCATTATGCATTTAGTTTCCAGAGGACTTGGTGTCACTGGGTCATCCATCGGCAATGTTAAAACGACTCACAGCTTAGCACTATTAGCTGATCTTCCATTTGTTCACACATCTCTCTTGAAGGTGCTTGAAGCACTAATGATGATGTAAGTAAATGTTTGAGAGAGCATTTTGTGTACCATTTTCTGAAGTTTAATTTTTTTGTTCATTTATTTTTGCAGTTGTGGGACAAATATTCTTCCTTTTGCCTCTCTCATTTGTAAATTAGCTGTGCAAAGTTTAAAATGGACATCTGTTGATGACTGGCCTTTTGGCACTGATAAACCTTTCAGGTATTTGTTCCTTTTTAATCAGCTGCTCTGCTTTTGTCTACAGTTTGATGTTGTCCTTTTTATTTATTTTTTATTTTTTTGTAATTTCTGGTTGTTTTCTTTAGTATTCTCAGAGCACAAGCTTATCATATAATCAAAGTTTGGTGTGGCATTGGGAAGAGTGGATCCAACATTAACAACTTCGCTCAACAACTTGTTGAATTAGCAAAATCTGATATATACTCAGATAAGCAAAAAGTTTCTCTCTCTGTTAGTAATTATCGCATATTCTGACCTTACTTTTGGCTTACCTTGTATATATAAGTTTTAATTATTTTGCCTTAGCAAATACCAACGTTCAATAAGAAGCAGAGGAATGCTAAACCAAAAGGGCGCTCTAGCTTGCCCAATGAAAGCAAAACTGAGGGTCAGCTGCCCTGCAATAAGTCAGCCAACAAGGATGTTTGCGTAGCTGCATTGCAAGCAATGCAGGCCATGCTAATGTCTGCCTCATCCCAAGTTCAACCTGTTGTGCACAAGGTCTGTCAGTATTATGTATTTTTTTGTTATTGCAATTTGTGTTGAATTACTGAATCTAGTCTTGGTAATTTTCACAGGTTCTTCATGAAGTGGTTGTGTCTCTTCTCCTTAAAGTAACAAATAAGGTTGAAGATGCTCCTATTCCATACACACTTAAAGAACCGCGGCTTGAACTTTATTCACTGTTGCTGCAACTTGTTTTGGACAGTCACCATAATTTGCCTCCACCGACAAGTGTAGCTCTCAGGCTGTTCTCAATCGGTCAGCGGGATCCAGAAACTGAGGCAAGTTTATGGGGATGTTTCATTTTTTTCTCTCTATCATTTGATTTTTATAATTATCCTAACTTTTTTCTTTTTTCAAATCTTAAAAAATCATATTTCTGCATACATTTTTTGCTTTTCAGATTTCAAGGCTCTGTCAGATTGCTCTGAGTTCTATTGATAAGATCATTCATCCAGCTTATGCCTCTCTTAACTTTATGCCAGAAAGAACTGAATTGGAAAGGATAGAAACAGCTGTTGCCCAGGCTAGGCCATCACACTCTTCGTCTAATCAGTCCTCGCCCACTCCAGCTCGTCCACAGTATGATGCAGATGGATCTGAACATGAGATTACTGATGCTGTCTCAATGTCCAATGCTAATGAGATGACCTTCAGTCCAAAGCATCGTTCTACCTCTGTTCCCAATAATGATTTGTTTAGGACTCCATCTGCCAGTACTGTTGATAAACCGAATCAGTCACTTCCGGTATCTGTTGAAAAGCAGGGGAAAGAGAGAAACAAAACTGTAGATCTTACATCTCCTGACCCCCAATCTTCCGCTCCAGATAATGACGAAAAAGAAGGCATTACTAAAACAGTAGATCTCACATTGTCTGATAAAAGTGAAGATGAGGCTGATGTTTCTGAAGTTCCATGTGAAATTGATCTGGCGGACTCTGACGATGATAAGAGTAATGTGTCCATGTGTAGTCAGACTACATTGAACACCCCACTAACAGAAAGCAACAGCCAAGCATTAAAAGAGGTTGTGAATCAACCAGTAACTGACGCAGCAGAGAAGAAAACAGTACTTGCTAATGAAGCCTGTGTTTCTGACACATATAATGAATCCACTCGGATTGAAAAATCGCCAATAAATCTTGATGGTGTAGCACTAACTGCAACAAGTACTGTTGAAGAGTCAATGGTTTGTCCTGCTATCGAGGGTGAAGGATCAGTTGCTGAATCTGCAGACAGTAAGAGGGGTGCAGAGACCCAAGAAGAATCTTTACCCAAGAAACAGAAGCTGTCAGAGGAGTTTGAATTTGACAGTTGCGAAGAGGATGCCCTATTGCTGTCATTTCAAGATGTAACTCGTGATGAAGTGGAGGAGTCTGTAGAATAAATCTTTTGCGGCTTGTCTGCAGATGTGTGAAGAGTTATGTTTACCTTTTGCAAATTTCATAGCAAGGTTAAATCTGCTTCTGTATTTTATTTTGCCCTTTTTTCTAAAAAGAAATTGTTCAGTACTTTGTATTATTTGCTTCTTAAAATAAAAGAAAATAGTTGGCACTTAAATTCCCTGCTGTGTTGCACTATAAATACTAGACAAGGCTTTCTTTTCCACTAAGGACGCTTTCCATAGCAGCTGTATCAATGTGAGCTAGTGAACTGATCTCAAAACGCATCTGAATAATCCTCCCAGTAAGGGGAATTGGGTTGCCTAGCTGTTAGGCGGCAACAACTAGTAATTTCAGGTGATTTCAGCAATCAAAGCAATGGTCTAACAGGGAGTGGTGAGTGTATTAGTGAGGCCCAGCCAGCCTTGGGTGTTGTTGTTGAACAGCTCGTCGCCAGTGTGGCTCAGTATCAAAGTCAACATCGCGAACTAGAAATGCTGACTTGCAAACCGTCATCCCTATCAGAACTTAATCCCTTAGAACTTCAGGTTTTTTTTATTTTTTTTATTTTTTTTTTTAAATGCAAATGCAGTTGAACCCGGATGTAGCGCTATCCCTCGGGAAACGAAAATCGCGACGTTATAAGCGGGAAAACGTTAAAAACGGGTATAGATCCCATGGGTTCAATTGACCCTGTAAATGGAATTCGCGACGCTATATCCGGGTAAACGTTATGTCCAGCAGGCAACGCTAAATCCGGGTTCAACTGTAACAGTAGATTAATTTACTGTATGGATCTGACCAATTAATGTTTTAATCTTTCTTTCAGTTCCTTCCAGATGGAATGAGTGCTCTTGAGCAACGAGCCTTATCAGTCCAACAACTGAAAACTCAAGTACAGCGTAAAGAACGCGAACTAGCCCTGACATCTTACATTATTGATAATTGTTTGTATTTAGTTTGGCTCCATTTAGACTTCTACTTGCACCGAGGACTGCCACACCCTAGATCCGGAGTGAACTTAGATAGTTCCTTAGTCCATGGTAAAATATTTGAATAAATTTTAGTTTTTGACAGTGGTACATTATCTTTCACTGATTAATAATTATTTTTGTTATAGTAATGGGAGTTCCTGTCAATTCTGCCTGGCCAGTGTCTAGGGAGGATATTAGTCTTATGAAACAAAGTTTGGTTTCTAAATTTAATGATAGCTTCAGTAAGGATTTAGTGGATACTAAGAAGGTAAGTTTATAGTGCAACTGCCAAAACTGTGGTTTCTGATGTATGTCTTATTTTAATCAATGATATTATTTGTTTCAGAATCAGTCTGATATTGAGAAGGGCTTCATAGAAGCTTTATTACGCAGAATTAAAAGATTACTCCAGTTTGTGCATGTCAAATAAATGAACTCTTATTTTTGTAACAATGAACTTCATAAAACTTGTGTCCATAAGTATGTTCTGTAATTTTGTAAATAATAATTTTAATATTGTAAATTAAAAATTTGTTTTATTATCTAGACATATATTATCAGCATCCTCCACAGTTGCTTCATCCCAAGGCCCATAAATATTTTCTTTATGAACCTGCCATTTCAGAAACCAAATGGGACAAACTACATTGACAAAACAAATTAGTATGATGAAGAATACTGTCATGGAACTAGAAAGACTCCATAAAGCTGGAATAGTAATGGAAGTAATGAACACCAACAATGTTACAGACTGCCCAAGTTTGACCATTAAAACAGGCAAGAGAACAAAAGCCTCAACAGATAGAGACAGTAATACAAAAGCATGGAATGATGAAGCTAGTCTTGAAGCTAAACAAATAGAACCAAAAATCACAGCATTAAAAGAGAGAGAACTGCTAACTACAGCTGCTGAAACACCACAATCTTTGAATATCAAGTGAATGAACATCATGAATACTGTCATTGCATAAATTGTGTCTGTACTTATTGTTTCGGTCAAGGTTTTTAAAATGGGTGACAAAGCGAAACCGACAGCCAAGAAGATAACTACCACTCTTACGTCCCTAAGAAAATATCTCCAATATCCAGTTTCAAAAATAGTTTGACATCTGTACCAAAGATACCCTAAGGCAGTTCCAGCACAATTGTAAATAAATACAGTATAAGGATCTATAGACTGCTTAAATAAATAAGCAAATACTATACAAAATAATACAACGATGCACAATGCATCGGTAACCATACCAGCGCCCAAAAATGCCTCGAGGAAAGTCACATGGTGAATATGAACATTTTTCCTCAACTCTTTAAGAAAAGAGCTGTCTGTATAGTTGTCTGGGTATTCTCTGTTAGCAAAATTTTTCTCCATTTCTGTTTGGGTTGCGTGCGTAGACCTTCCAGTTCCTGAAATGATAGCGGACACAAAGTGAAATACTGAAATTCAATATTAACAGCTCACTTCCTCGAAACCTATGTGTCTTCTTTAGGGGGAAAGGGAAATACTGACAAGTTCGTTTATTTCTAGTTAAATTATTATAAATATTGTTAGTACCTTTTGCAAGAACCATCTTTCATATCCCTCTATGTTTTTTCTGACTCTTAGAAAGAGCCCAAAGATATTATGAGTAATCAAAAAAACAAAAAAGGAACTAAAGAAGAAATTCTCGCGGTTGCCTAGCTCTAGTTGCTCTAGTCTTCCCACCCCAAGAATGATGTAGCTTCTCTTGGCTTCTCTCTCGCACCTAACGGAGATCTCTCGAGAGCAACAAGGAGAGGTGTATCGGGAAGGGGAATCCTCAGCTCTGAAAACTCGATATATCGAAGACAGTGTGACAGTCTTATAAGTAGGTATGAGAAATTGGTGACTCATTATATTCTCCCGCTAGTTGAATCGTGTTGAATCCTTGACTTCAAGTTTGGGTTTGATGCTCACCTTCACGATCGAAACTTGGTAATGTTACGCGTTTAAATCTTTCAGTCAAATCTTCACTGCCATTAGGATTTTTTTATATTAATTCCTACTCTCCTACGTTCTATTTCCATTTTCTACTGCGTTTTCTCCGTTAAACTCTGTGAATAACCTCTGCTGCGCTCAGAAATTTGACGTGAGGAATGTAGTTATTTTTGTCAGAAGCCGCTCGTAATGTATTAGAAGATTTCAAAGTTTTCTTGGAAGTTTCTGTTTGTATACTATTTATGCCAAGTGAAACGGCCTTCAAAGCGAGACTGTCATCGAATTTTGTAGTCTTTGGGACCGTCTGTTAAGCTTTGCTTTGTTTAGGCCCAAGAAGTGATCTAAACTGAAACTTGTCTCCACTCTTCAGTCGTAGCTCATTTTGCCGAGCCTTTGATTAGACGTGCAAGCATATTTTTTTTTACATCTTCATAAGTAATTAAGAAATTCCTGCTGTGGGTCACCCAGTTTTCATTTATGTTGAGAGTAGTTTACCCGCGCTAGGTTATGTGCTTGGGCCACTTGGGCACTGCGTCTTTATGCCGACGTTACTACCATATATTCCCCTTTTCTTATTACAGTGGCCGTTTGCTGTGACTACCATTTTGCAGCTGGAGTTCCATCGTGAATCATTTGGTCTCATAAGGAAATTATTTATTTAACTTATGTGGAAGTTCTATCTACTTGACAAGAAGTAATTTAACATATTTTGGCAGTTTTGTATTGTGTTTTGGTGCTTTGCAAATCTACGAATATTTAGAATTGCAATGTACATTGCTTAACACATTACACATCTTCGCGGTCTTTGGAAGTTTTTTGGTGAAGAGATCCTGAATTGGATGTCAGATTGAAAGCTATTGTTTTAATGTGCTGGTATTGCCAATGGATGTTTATATATTTTTTTGTTTTGTCCTTACATTGTTATTATTCATTAATCCTACTTTATCATCCTAATTTGCCCTTTTTTTTTGTTGCTCTCAAAATAAGAAATTTCCTTTTTTTGTGATGTTGTATGGACTGACAAGACCAGGAAGTTCAATTGTTGTGGCTTTGGGGTCAAATGAAATGCAGCTAATTTGATGTCATTTTATTGTTAGTCACATTAAGCATTCACAAGTTTTGATGACTCATTTGCCCACCAGCTTAGCACCATGGTATAGCATTGCGTGTATGATAATTTTTGGTCATTCCCTCTACTGTTTTTGTTTATTCCAGTTCTTTGATTCTTTGCCTGAATTTCCGGAGAAAGATAAACCATGGTAAGCCAGGATGGAACAAACTTTGTTTCTCTGTAATTTTGATCAATCTACCATTTTGACTTGCATCAACTCCCCTTGGTTTTAGGCGGACAACTCCTGCTCTGATTCAGACCTTGACAGACATGCGGGGGGCAAGAATGTCAAAGATGATCAGGAACTCCTCAAAGCTGGTTCTACTGCTCTCTTGAACAACTGCCCTCAGGATGCAGTATCGAATTACAAGTCTTATTTGGAAAAGATTCCCATTAAATTAAGTCAGGTAAATCTCATCCTTGTACTTTTTAATCTGAAATATTTTGAAACTGGTTGATCACACACCACTTTGTCCCCTTTCTTTCTTTTCAGAAAATTTCTATAGCACAAGTGGTTTTAAGATATTCCTTTTGCATTGCATTAATAAAATGCAATGATTATCAAAATATTGCTGATGCTGCAGAATACTTGATGGAATTGATTGATTCTGGCTACGCCTCTAAATTTCCAGCCCTTTATCTTGCCTTAGCTAAGGCCTATTACTCTTTAAACAGGTTGGCTTTATTTGCTCTCTCTCTCTTGTTTTAAAGCAATACTGAAAGTTTTTATGTGTTAGTCTTTTAAACTGCATCCTATTGTGTATTTGTAGGTTCCAAAAAGCTTTGGAAATAATTGAGAAGGCTTTAAAATTGGTCCCAAACATTTCAAAGGTTAAACACCAGTCATGGCCAGGTTTGCAGCTAACAATTCAAGAGAGTGGTAAAGACATTCTGCTGAAAGAATTACTTTCACTTCAGAAGGAATGTGAAAATTTCAAACCACCTGATGCTGTTTGTGGCTATGACAAGTGTTTAGAGTATAGTACCCACATAGTTCCTGCAAGAGAGATTCGCTTTACGTAAGTTTTGTGTGAATTGACTGACTTATTGGGTCACATTTTAGATTCTTGTTACTGATATTTTTTCTTTTGCTCTAGGGATCCTGACTTTAAACCATTTCTTCTTTTAAAATGCACTGCAAAATGTCAATTTGCTTACCATAATTCTTGTTGGGAACATCTTAAACATCTTAATATGCATCTTGAAGAACCAAAGGTTTGTGAGTCTCTTTTCTTTTCCACTTGAATTGTGTTTCTTCGATCTAACATAGCAGTTTTTCCTAGGATTTACTTGATATGCCATGTTCATCCGATAAATGTTCACCTGATAAAGATAATAACTCTGTCATTCTTGAAGTACAGAGTATTGGTTCGGAGGGATTCAAGAAACCACTCATCATATGCAATAGGTTTGAAACTTTCTCTAACAACTTTATGTCATTTATTATTAACTAAATACTTAATCATGACTGAAAATTAACTGTGTGTGTCATATGTGAACTGTTGATTTTTTCAGAAATAAATCATCAGATAACTCCTCTAACTCGTCGACAGATACACATTCCAGATCTGCTCCAAAGGTTAGTTTAAGATACTTGTAACCTGAGGTTCTTCATGTCAACAATTTTGCTTCAGCCTTAAATGTTAATGCAGTGAACCTCACTTCATCAAACCTGCTCATATTGATTTTCAGCTTGCTTCTATCTTCTGCTTTTTGAGCTCTAATACATTTCAGCTTTCCACTTTTAGTTGTTATATTGTTTACACAAATATTTCCCCTACTGCTTTGAGACATTTGATGTAAGTGGTATTCACTGCACCTGGAATTTCTTGTTTCTTGTTGTTGTGCTGAAAACTTCTTGGGAGTAATAACCTTTTCTGTAGGTCCAAATTTAAATCTCCTATCCGTAACTTTCACGTCCCTTTCATGTCGACAGTCTTGTGTGAGAATGCCGTCAAGTCCAGCCTACTCAGGATGGCAATCAAATAACATCTCTTCTGCAAGAATAGCTCAAGGAGTACCTCTAGTGGTTCAATCTAGGTTTGCACCTGCCACCATTCCAAGGCCTTATGCTCAACCAGCTCCAGCTCCTTATTATTTTCGTGCGGGCCCTCCTTGCTATTATCCACCCTGTCCACCTTTTCAAGTGCCACAGCAACCCTTGATGCCACCTCACTATCACCTTGTTGGACATCCACCGCAGCCGCAAAGGAACTTTGTGGAAGTATATGTGCATAGAACATCTATGCTTAGTCAAGGCTCTACCCTTTATGTTCCAATTGCACCTGGGCCGGTCCAGGTAGGGCCACCCAGTTTGCAGAGTCCTGGAACTGCTAAAGTGACTGAGCTGGCGAAGGAAACCCCAAAGTCCTCTAACAAATTACATTCTGTTGTAGAGGACTTTAAAAAGGTAGTAAGGGAATTAGCTGGATGCTCTGAAACTTCTCCAAATACCTCTCCAGATACCTCTTTCTCCACTCCTAACACTTCTAAAGAAGTGCCAATTAAAGACGTGGTTGAGAATTTTAAAAAGTTAGTGCATGGATCTGTCACTGAGAAGCCAGCAGCCTTTAACAAGAAGACTTTAGTTGAAGATGTAGGAGATGAAAATCACAACACAATTCCCCTGACACATACGTCAGTCCCCAATTTTTGGCCCAAGCTCTGTACTGCAGAGAAACCAATGTCGACACAGGACCATCTAGATCTTAACCTGAAAAATCCATCTGCTACCTTGCAGGCAAAATCTAAAAGTTATTTTAAAGATGATCAGAGCTCTCAAGAAAAGCCACTCATTTTATCTCCATCTATTATTAACTTATTCTGCTCTTCTGAAGAGGATCTAGCCAGTGAACCATTTAAAAGGTCTGTATTCAAAATCAAATTTGTCTTCTTATATTCTCCCGCTGATTTATTTTTTTTTTTTTAACCTTTACTGTTTCTAGTTCCAGTCCTAAATCTGACACTATTTTGGAAATCCTTAACCGATGCCGGTCTATGAAGTTTGGATATTCAGATGATGAATATGTAAGGGACTTTTATTTTCGTTAGACCTGAGTGTTAATATTTTCTATACAATGCATCCACCTTTTGCAGATGAATCCTGAATTACAATGTTTTGGACATCCTTTTGCCGAGTTTTCGTCTTATGTTGGTCCAAATGAAATAGACGATGATTATGTTCAACAAGCTGATTTTGTATTTTCGTAAGTACACAGTTTTTATGAAAATGGGTTGTGTATTACCACTTCTTATTTTTAATTTTGTTTTATCTTTAGTTATTATCAGTCTGTTTTTGACAAAAATGGGCATGACAGAATTGAAGATTTACAAGATAAATGGAAAACAACCATTAATAACGATTTAGGTCTCTCAGAAACATTTACTGACAAATATTCAAGTAAGCAATTTTGTTCTGTCCTCAAGCCTTTTCAGTAAAATGTTTTCCTACTGGCTCTAACTGTAACTCCTCCCCTTTCCCTCTCTTTTGCCCTCCTCGCCTCCTCCTGATATTTGTCTAATGATAGTTTTCCTCCTCTTTTAAAGGTGTTTCAGAATTTCTTTTAAAATCAAAGAAATTTGCTGCCATAGATGATATTATTGGTACATCCGACCTTTTACCTGACATGTTCTCTAATGCAGAAACTGAAATAACTCAAAGTGTGTCCTACCTTTTGTCTTCACGGAAAGTCTCTAATACCCAAAATGAAGAAAAAACTTTATCAAACGAATCATGCAACGATACCTGGAAAATGAAGATAAATAATAATAACTGTGACACCAATTCACAATTAAGTTCTTCTTTGTCTAATTACGCTGATTGTTCATCTAACCCCTCAAGGGAAGATTCAGATGTTTGTTACAAATCTGAATCAGATGTTAGTATTAGTGACAGGGACAGTAATCACAATCCCATCAGTGTCAGAAAAAAAGCCTCACATGTAAATGGCGAACATAAACCTTCATCTATATTTGTTCCTGAGGACCCAAATATTTCCAAGGTAAAACACCTTTTTTTATAAAATTGTAGACAGTAAACCATGTGATTATCTCAGCCAACGTTCTTTTCTTTATCAACATATGCAGAGTGACGACTTGTACATGAGTGATGATGATGAAGAAATTGACACCAGCCTTGTAGATGTTCATGAGGACGGGTCAGCAATAAAAGGTGAAAGTTATGAGAATTCCTCTATCTTGCCTCAGAAGTGGAGCGAAGGGATCAACAAAGCAGTAAGTTTTATGTTGACTGTATTCGTAACTTTCACTAGCATGCCATAAACCTAAAACCATTGTTTTCTTTAGGATACTGTTGATAGAGATTCACAAACTGAGAATATTTCTGATCCTGAGAAAAATTCGTTAATGAAGGAAAATCAATCCTTGAAGAAGCAACTATTAGGGCTTGCTTATGAGAAAGATGAGCTCCAGCGAAGAATAGAATCCCTTCAAATGGTATGCCTTTTCTTGTTTTTTTTTATTTGCTATACTTTTTTAAAATCACCTTATTTATCTATTTATTTATTTAATCAATTATTTATTTGTTCTATTTCAGCAAATGGAAAATATTCAGGCAAGTCAAGAGTCGGAACATGCTAAAGCCATTCTACAAGCTCAGAAGGAGGCAGAAGCACTTGCCTGTAAAGATAAAGAATTGAAAGAGGTGTGTAATTTTTTATCTATGTGTTATCGGCAATGTTTGCTGGCATGAGGTGCTTTCAGGACATATGAAATAGCTCTTGCCATGAGTGCACCTGGTGTGGCAGCTGCATCGTGTGGAACCCTACCCACCACATGTACTCGAGGCTTTTATCCTTGTCTGGTGGTTTGTCCACGACCGGATCTACCGTAGGTTGATCCCAGATAATTCCACCTCTATACCTCCCAATATAAATTTTGAATTTTGTTTCGCGGAAAAAACTATCCCCGGGAGCTGTCAGGTGGTTGCCTAGCAGGTAGAGAATTGTGTCCAAAGTGTACTTTGAAGCTCTTTTCCATTCGGTAGTGCCAACCTACGATTGCCGGGACCATTCCGGCAATCTCAGTTGGACGGTTAATATGCCACCCCTACCCCCCCACCCCCACCCCCCACCCCCACTCCCCACTACCCCACCCCCACTCCCCCCCCACCCCCACTCCCCCCCACCCCACCCCCCACCCCAATCCCCCCCCACCCCCCCCAAAAAAACACCTAGGCAGTCTCAGGTGATATTATATAAAAAACGAAATTGCTTGAAATGCACTTGGCAAACCTAACATTGCAATCTTAAGTATGCCGGCGAACCTGACACCTGACATTGCTGGTAACAAATGATTTTATTCTGCTAAATATTAGTGATCATTTATGTATTTCTTCTCTCTCTCTCTTAATAGATGGAAAATAAATATTGTAGCTTGGAACAGGAGTCAAAAAGGTATCAAGAAATTGTGGTGGAACATGAAAAGAAAATTGCTGATCTTGAGGCGATGATGGACCAAACTCGGAGGAGGCATGCAAAAGAAATTAATAATTTTGAAAAACGATTGCAGTAAGTTTTTTCAGACACCCATTGTAATTTTTTTCTGAGGAAGTAACCTTTTTTTTTGTCTCTGTCTCTTTTTTCTTTGTTCTTTTACTTTCTCCTGTTTTATCAGTAATAACTAACAAACACCTACATTCAATTTACAGGGTAGAAAAACAACATAAAGAACAGGAATTTCAGAATTTGTTGAAGGGAAAGGATCAACAATATATACAGCTGTGGAAAGACTTTTGTGATTTTAAATTCAAAAAGTATAGTCCATATACGCACATTTTTAAATCTGTTCAAAAATGTTAATTGTCTGTTTCATAACACTTATCTTCTGTTTCAGGTTTAATCAAGGCTGCAATGATAAAATCAATCTGCTCTCCCAGCTCAAAGATATGATGTCTGAAAGTAGCAGGCCGACAAAGAGTGAAATCAAGTCATCTATCGACAAAATTGAAGATGACATGATCACGGTCAGTTTAAAAATTAATGATGTGAATGTAAGTAATCTTTTCACTCTCCTTTTGATACACTTTGAAATTTTATTTTTGTCTCTCTGGTTTAACTTAAACTGTCTTAATTTTTCTTTATTTTAGTGTGTGTATAATCAACAAATGGAAAACTTAAAGAATGGTGTAGACATACAAGTACCTCCAGTTGTTGATGTACCAGACATTGTGAATACACCATTTGAAGGAGCCTTTGAATATATACACTCTTTACTTAAAACAAAACAAGATGAACTTACTATGCCTCGAAGCTATGGTCCATCAAAGTTTTATCCCTCCTTTTATCCTTCTAATGGTTTTCAGTCCCTTTCTCAAACACGGGAAGCTGAGGTATCATTAGAATTTTAAAGTGGTATTATTTTGTGTTGGTCAATTTTGCAAACTTGTTAGTTTTCATTTATTACTTGTTTTCTTGTAGGTATTTTCTCCTATGACTTCTGCTTCTCTCTTTGGACCCACTCAGAACGAAACATCAAATTTGTGGAATAATACTTATCCAAATCCAACAACACACACAGCAATGCCATTTGATTCAAATGCTGCACACATTAATCTTCCAGTATGTAATGCAAACCAGCTGTTTATTTTTAGGATTACTGTTGTTTATAAAATTGTAATAGACAACCTGTCCTGTACATATTAGAAGAACAAGAACTCTGGAAGGGGCATTAGAATCTTTGCTCTTATAGCGAATTTTCTAGCAAACTTGTGATTTTTAGCTTTATTCCTTACTATTGTACCTAGTAAAACCACTGACCGTGAAAAGAAATATGTATCATTTGTTGAAAATATAAGGGCACTTTCGGAGTTCTTGTTCTTCTAAGTGCATAGGACAGGTCCTCTATTCTAATTCTGTACATTTTTCTCAGACCGTTGGAGCAAGTTCCATGATTACACCTCAGCCTCAGCTTAGTAATCTGATGCCTCAAATGATGCCATACCAGCAGTCAACCTCTAATCAGAATCCTGCTGTTCAATCCCGCTTGAGTCAATCACGTTCTACACCCAGCCCACAATCTTACCCATCAATGAATGGAAGTGTGTACAATGGACCTGCCATAGGGTCAAAACCATCATCACTTGGATCTCTTCAAAAACCTGTCTCAGCACCCACACCTCCCACTTCAGTATGTGAATCCCAAATCGCTCTGTAAGGCTGTTTATTTTTTCTTCCTTTGTTACTAATGGTTCTTTTTGTTTCTCGACAGTCTGTCAAGAGCCCTACACCTGTTTTGTCTGGAGCTACCTTAGGTGCGGCACAACAGACACAGGCTTCATCTGCTCAGCTAGGTGCAATTCCTAGGCCCAGGGTTCAAACTGCCACTGCGTCTATGACTCCAATTGTGCCAACCAAACCCCGTCCAACCATTAAAAGCTCAAAGGGTGAATCAAATTATGAGAAATTGATGCGAAGTTTGCAGAGAATGTTTCCCAACAGAAATGAGTATGATCTCTCAGTTTTAGTCTATCTATGTTTTTTCTTATGACAGAAAGAAAGTTGACTGAAAGGGAAATATTTTCTATTACAGCGGAGAACTTACCCAAGCCTTAAGAATGGCCCGCTATAGAAATGGAAACACACTGTCATCTCTTACTCATTCTGAGATTGTTGCCAAAGTGCAGGATGTCCTTAACAAGCAGAGTAAACAAAGTAGGTTTATGTTCTGTTTTTTTCTCTGTTTTTGTGTGTGTCTGTGAGTGTGTGTCTGTCTTATTATTCTTTTTAGTTTATCTCTATGGTAGCATCCCTCTCTAGCGGGCCCTTTCCTCTCTCTTGTGGGAGTAGCCAGGCTGCTTTAATACCACTTCTCCTTTGACAAAGCTACATCTTCTACTTCTGGGGAGTCTCCCTGACTTACCCACTACACCTCAAAACTTGTGCCAAATAAAAATATTCCTGGCAGCATGACCACTGTGTGGTCAAGCTAAATCATAGGAGATAAAATCTACCTGCTCTGACTGTTAAATTAAGAAAACACTAAAACCTATTTCTTTCTTTTCTTTTTCCAGCTTCCATGGGTTGGGAGAAATTTGGGCAAGCAGCTTGGGGAACTGCAAAAGCTACAGTTCCAGAGTGGGAGGGAGGAGATCAAGATGAATGTGTCATTTGTATGAATCCCATGAGTGCTAAAGAAATTTATTCTCTTGAATGCAAACACAGTTTCCACAAAGAAGTGAGGACTACTTTTTGTAAATTAATTTTAAATCTTCTGGTGTTTTTATCTTCTCCTAGTTTCTAACTCATTCTAACTTTTCTTTTTCAGTGCATTAGGAAATGGTTGTTGCAAGACAGTATCTGTCCTAATTGTCGGACTCACTCAACCATGACTGATGAATTTCCACCATTGGCCTAAGGATCTGATGTGTATTGAAACTCAAAACTAATATTCTTCCTAGCTAGTTGTGACTTACAATTGCCTTACCTAGATTTGAGAAAAAAAACTGTGTTTCAGGTCAAAAGACTTTTACTGTATCTATCTATAGTGTATGAGGTTTGTAATTTCAACTCCTTTGCAGTATTTAAAATTATGTAAGCAACTGCATTACACTTTATTATGTGCTATCTACTATCTTCCATTCGTTGGGCTTCAAATTTATCATTAGGTTGCTTTCCTTTATCTCTAAACATTCCTTAATCAAGCTGCCCAGGATGCTTTTGCTGATCAAATAATTTAATTAACTCCAACTTTAGGATTGCCAAATGCTTCGAATTTAGATATTAGAACATCTAGATATTCTGTAAACTTGACTTTTTTAAAAGACATACCACGGAATAATATTTTATGATTTACTATTAAGTATTTTAGGTGCTCAAACTGTCTCGCTGAAAAGACTGAATCGTTGCTAAAAAGAACTACCTTTTTTTTTTTTGTAATGTGCATCGAAGTTATTCTTTCTAACTTGAATGTGTTTAGGTGAAAGCCTGGTAGTCAGTAACTACACTTGTAAATCGTAACTTTGACTGGTCAGCACCAGATTTTAACAACTATCTGGCTTTTACTATGACATAAGTATTCTTTTCTTCCCATGAATATCATTATAGTCTTGAGACTCTTTCTTTTATTGGATACCCTCATAAATTTTGTTGTTAGAAATGTGTGACACTTTAAATCCAACCTATGAGACTTTCTTACTACTCTAACAAAACAAATTCAGACATATAAAAGTAATCGTTCAAGAAAAAAAAAAATCTTATCTTATATTTTAATTTAGGTGTTGTAACTGTGTCTGTACAGTTGCACTGTGATTTAAGTGTGTTGACTTCTGTGATGCAACTTGGTCGTTTTGTTTGTTTCTTTTTCCTTTCTTTTTCAATTGTTTTTGAATTAAGAAGGGTAATAGTAAAGGTTCCTACCATTGTTTGGTTATTAGGAATTTGTCGGCATGTGCTTTGTTCATATCATCTTGCCTCTCTGCTATATGAATATTCTGTTTCTTTGTTCTTTTCTTTTTTCCTTATGTAAAAGAGAATTTGTTGAGTTAAAACTACACTACAATTATTGTATCTATCATGTGCCTTAGTTCAGCATTCAGTGCCTTACTGTAACGTGATTGCTCATTGTAGTGCTTTATATCCTTTATAATTATTCATCGTAAATATTGTCCTATTTTATGGTATTTATTGACAAAGATTATATTTCCCAACTAAATTTAAATTGTTTTGCCATAATATCAAACACTTTTTGTGCCAACATGGAAAAGGGTGCTTGTACATTGTCCCACAAAATTATTTTTGTTCAAATATACATTGTCTTCTTTAGAGCAACTGTCCAGTGGGACCCAAAGGGTAAGCCTTTGCAATGTTCAATTATTTTAATGTTTTGTAACTTTATTTCAACAAAAACAAGCATCAAATAAATTGATGGTACATAACAATTCATAACATTCATTTTTGAGCTATCTATCTCAGTCACACTACTGATTGTCTATATCCCGCACTTGAGATTTTTAAAAAAAATCTCGAATTGGTTGAACACATTCTTAGTCTTTTTCATAGGCTCTTCAGTTCAAGTTATTTGTGCACGGTTGTTGCACATAATTTAGGCAGAAGCCCCGATTGCCCGAGTCATTTGGGGCCTCAACATTATTTGTGTGGTATGCCAACCGGAAGGGTTTCACTGTGCCTGGAACAGACAGAAACCATTCAACATTCTCACGCGCAGAAATAATTTAAAAATAAAAAAAATATCTAGTCCTAGAATTCCCCCGAGGAATGGGTGCATACAGGGTGAGTGCCTTCGTACCTGCCAACTCTGCAAACTCAAGTGTGAGACAGTATCACACTTTTTACTGCAGTACCACTGTGTCTCACACTTTCAAAAACTATTTTCTGTCGTTGAATAGCAATCACGTTTTAGAGAACAGCATCAGCTTTGGTTTAAAATCCCGGTTAAAACGAGCTACCATGTGATGGGGTTTGGAACAGCAATACATGAAATAATCGTAAATTAATGGTTTCGAAAATTTATGGGGACGTTGTTGTTTGCGATCAGAACCCTATCACATGGTAGCTCATTTTAACCGGAATTTTGAACCAAAGCTGATGCTGTTCTCTAAAACGTGATTGCTATTCAACGACAGAAAATAGTTTTTAAAAGTGTGAGACACAGTGGTACTACAGTAAAAAGTGTGATGCTGTCTCACACTTGAGTTTGCAGAGAGACTTCGGGAGCGGATAGGGGACACCTAGAAGACGAGTATTTTGATATAGGACACTTGGGGTCGGAAATCAAAATTACGCCCGCTAGAGGGACATTAAATTTCGGAACCGAGCGCCGGCAGGTAGGCAACCCAAATCGGAAATGCTCACAATTTTGCGCTTAAGTAGTGGGTTTCCAGTCTAAGACATAAACGGTAGTTAGGGATACCTCGCGAGCTCGCGACGCACTTCTACGCCTACGCACGTTTCCCGCGAGACCGCGAGCCTCTCCGACGAGACTGTGGGTCTGGCCCGTGAGTTCTGCCCCGCCGTTGAGGCCCGCGGCCTCGCGGTGGAGGCCCGTGGCAACGCCAGGGAGGACCGCAGTCTCGTGGGGAAGCTGAGCTACGCCACGCCACGCCGCTCCTAGGCTGCCAGCCGGGTGGGTTGCCTACCTGCCGGCGCTCGGTTCCGAAATTTATTTCCCTCTAGCGGCCGTAATTTTGATTTCCGACCCCAAGTGTCCCATATCAAAATACTCGTCTAGGTGTCCCCTATCCGCTCCCGAAGTCTGGCAGATACGAAGACACTCACCCTGTAGATTGGGACCATATAGGTTCTTGCTGTAGTTTTTGTTGTACTCTAGAATTTTGTGGACTGCATTTACTTGTCATGAAAGTATACTTAAAAACAAGTGAATTTATTTGCACAGGCTACTCAGCTGCCAAGGCTCTGTCTCTCACTCGTTTTGTAACGGAAATTATATTCGGGCACAAAGGAGAGGGCTGATTGCATTTTCGGTGAAAGGATAACGAAAATTCAGTATACTTTTATCTTTCCAATGATCACTCGGTTACGCTCATATCATATACCCTCCCGTTGAAAAGATGCTCCGCGCTTCCGACTTATTCCGAAGAGCGCTCTCCTCGCTCTGCTCTGTCTCTCGCACAGGTCTGTACGGCGAGGCACATGAGTGCGAGAGAAGGGCGTGGAAAGAAAGCGCCCTTCGGAAGAAGTCGGCTCCGCTACTCACTGAAGACGGTGGTGGGCGTTGTGCCGACCTCGGCGCTGAGCGTGCCCCCGCAGAGGCGGTCCACGCACGTGGAGGACGCCGGCCCGTTGGACACCCTGCCCACGTTGTTGACGCAGGGGATGACGAGCCAGTCGGCGCTGCACGCCATGCTGCCCTGCATGGCCGTGATGGGGTTCTGACCCTGGGTCTGCCCCGAGAGCGTGAACGAGTGCGTCCGGTTGTTCACTATAAAAATAAAGAAAAATTAATGCATTCGTGAGAAATTGTTGATGTGCAAAGGTGACCGTTTTTAAATTATTATTTTAAATCCATGAATTACTGACGGTCATTTATTATTTTATTTTTCTCTGATTAGATTGCTTGCCTGTGTCGGCGCACTGGTTGTACTGGATTCCGCAGAAGTTCCTCTCCATCCGCACGCAGATCGAGTAGTCCTGGTTGGACAGCTGCAGGCCGCCGTTGGGATCGTAGTTGAACGACTTGATGGTCCCCGACACGCCCGTGAAGTACTGCAGACAGCCCTCCTCGGCTTCGGGAGGCGAGGCGGACAACGGTGAGTATTAGTGACAAGGCTTGTTGTGGGCGGGGCGGGGCGGGGCGGGGCGGGGCGGGGCGGGGCGGGGCGGGGCGGGGCGGGGCGGGGCGGGGCGGGGCGGGGCGGGGCGGGGCGGGGCGGGGCGGGGCGGGGCGGGGACTCAGTGCGAAGTTCCGATGAGCCCCGCCATTAATATAGACAGATAACGCGACGCAACAGGCCGGGAGCAGCCGTCTGATTTCGAAGATCGCCCTACGCTCTCGCCCCTCCGCCTTTCTCGCACCTAAGGCAGTGCCCCATGCTGGAGACGGCAGGGCGACACGAGTGTGACGAGGACGGAGGCGCGGGAGCGATCCTCGGAATCAGTCGGCAGGGAGTAAGGAGCTGGGAGCGGCAGAGAGAGCGGGGAGCAGGGAGCGCGATAAGCGGGAGCGCGGGGGGAGCTGGGAGCGGTTTGGCCGGTCACGGGATCACGTCGTAAAAAAAAAAAAAAAAAAAGTAGAGCCGAAACCTGGCAATTCGCTTGCACTGCTGCGGGCTGCGCTGCGGAGCTACCGGCGAGAGCCACCGGGCTGGAGTGGGACTTCCCCTCGCCCTGCCCTCCTCTCCTCGACTTCGTCGCGGACTCGTCCCAAGGATGAATGAATGGACGACGACATTCTGGACATTCTGCGGTACTCGCTGGAGACGGTGTGGGGGTCGACCATGATCGCGATGACCTCGTCTACTCTGTGCGAGGGGTCACTTCGAAAAATCATTGTACAGCCCCAAAAAAAATCATGTAAAAAATCAAAAAAAAAATCTAAAAAATCAAAATAAAATCAAGTAGAAAGTTGCACAAAAATCCGAAAAATCGAGAACAAAGGAACCCAAAACTGAGAAAAATAGGAACAAAATAAGAAAAAACACAATTTTTTAAACTAGCCAGGACTAAAAGTCCTCAAGCTGAGCTCGCGCTACTGATGCAGGAACAGATTTTTAACTGTTGCAGATATATTAATGGAAATAATTAAGTTTCAATTAATTTTTCCATAATTATAGCGTATTTTAATGCATAATAAAGAATTGAAACTGATAGTGTTCCGTGATTGATTCTTAATCTGTCCTAACAGTGGACCTTGTTACCGAGGTGGATCTACTCATTGTATTGAAATTTTCGGGAGACCGACCCGTATAACATTTGTGCACAGGCGTCGGCTTACGCAGATAGCGGAAATGCAACGTAAACGGAAATATAATTTTTCCTAAGCACTTGCACCTTGCAATTGTAGTCTTATTTTTTAATTGTCCATTGCAACACACAAATATATATATGTCATTGTACGTTGTAGTATGTCCCACTTTGCATGTTGCGTATCCACCTGTTTTAATTTTTTTTTAGTAATTGATAGCATTATGTGTGGTATATTGTATAACCAAGGAAAAAGATGAAACAATCCTTACCTGCTATACACCACATTTTGTGGTTTCCATAGCAACTAACACAGATATTACTTAATTTTTTTCAGTGCTTGTTCAACAGCAGTTTTGATCATTGGCTCAATAGAGACATTTTGGAAATCACCAATGGATAAAGTTGGCATTTGAATATCAGCTAATGTATCTAAAGCCTTTAACTGATTTTCAGTGGCATTTGGAATCAAAGGATCATGATTGATGGACATGATTTAGTTTGCTTCAATATTTGGGAACCTGAGACTTTTAGTAATGTGTTGGAGTAGTTGCTGCCTAGCAACATTACCAAATAACAAAGTTTTGGGAAATATTGTATTTTGGCAATAGAAACAGGACATTTTCATTCCTTATTATTTTGATACTAAATAAGACGTGTGGCATATACTCGCGTGCGCGCGCGCACGCGCGCGCCTAAGGGATACAGCGTCTGAGAACGGAGGGGTAGGCAACCCATTCGAATGCCATATGCGAAGCTTGTACGTACGTTAGGGTGTCCCACATAGCAAAAAGTTTGAAATGTTAATGGGCCAACAGCCTCGCCCAATGGACCAAATTTGGCAAATTTTGATTTAAAAAAAAAAAACGTGTTTATTGGCTTGCGCGACCTCAAAATTCAATTTTTAAAATCTGACAAAAAATCAGAGTGGGTTTGAGGCTAAAAGACACGAAAATCCGAGGTGGCCCATTAACATTTTAAACTTTTTGCTATGTGGGACACCCTAACGTACGTCGTCGAGAGACGAGAACATGAAAATGAGCTTAGCAAAAATTGTATTGCGCCGTCTCCTTTGTTTTTGTGTTATCTGGGTAGTCCGACACCTGTGCACAAGTGTTGGCAGGTCGTTCTACTCTGTTCTAAGTTGTAGCTAAAGCCGTAGCTAAACCTATAGCTAAACGTATAGTTATAGCTTTTGCTAGGCTTTATCTTCAGCTAGTACCATATATATATATATATGCTATAGCTTAAGCTGTAGCTAAATCTATAGCTAAATCTATAGCTATAGTTTTTTCTAGTGTAGTATAGGCTTTACCTTCCGCTAGTATCCCGGGGTGACCGGAAATGTGGAAGTTTGCTAGTTTGCTATAGAGTGTGTATATATATATATATATATATATATATATATATATATATATATATATATATATATGCTATAGCTAAAGCTGTAGCTAAATCTGTAGCTAAACCTTTAGCTATAGCTGTTGCTAGTCTAGTATTGGCTTTATCTTCAGCTAATATCCCGCGGTGACCGGAAACTGACCGTAAAAGCTTGCCATAGAGCTTCGCTCGCTTCGCGAGCTCAGCAAAAAGTAACATACAGTCAAGTGCCCTAATTTCGGACAAATTTAGCGGTTTTTCCTTTCTTACAAGTAGGCATGATAAAATATGAAAAATCTGTTGCGATTGGAAATACTGTGGCTCGAGACACGTCGGATGATACCCATGTCGAATTTCTATCAACAGATGGGAAGCTACAGCAATCATCGGAAGAGTGTCCGAAATTAGGAACGAAAGTGCTCTAATTTCGGACACGTGCTCTAATTTCGGACACAAGCATGCATTTTGGCCTAACCGAACAGGTTTACTTTTCACTTAGGATAGCCTAGGTCACAATTCGTTGAATAACATCCAAACCGATTTTTTGACTCAACCCTGAGAGATGAAAACTGGACAGAAAAATGGGATGGTTTTGTGAACGCCTTTAACTCTGGACAATTGTGCTGTAACTTCGGACAAAATTCAGAGGAGTGCTAAATTCTCCCTATCTCAGCCGTTTTTTGAGGTATCTCAAATCCGGAAACGGCGTTGTAAAGGTGATAGTCAAAAGTACAATTTCGCTTCTTCCTGGTGGCGAAAACATAAGTCTTTTAGCACAAACATGGAAACAAATGTAATTCTATGCCACAGATTGGACTGTCCGAAATTGTAGCACTTTCGAAAATCGTTCCGTACCAAAAAACGGTTTGACTTAGAAAATAATAATTTACGTAGTTCTGTAGCCAAAATACCAAACATTCATTCGAGAAAGGACCACCCTTGGGGCAGCTCACACCTACATGAGCCCCGGTTTTTGGGGGAGCTTATTTCAAATCAGCAATTTTGTTCTATATGCTTTTTTTAACTTTAAATTCCTGTGTGCTGTAAAATTTTAAAGGTACTTCAACCGACTTGACGAAATATGGTACTCTATGCTGCAAACTGTACGATGCCGTCTTCGGATTTCAAATATCTCAAAAGGTGACCGAGATAGGCTGAAATAAGCACTTCTCTGCAAACTGTCCGAAATTAGGGCACAAGTCCGAAATTAGGGCATTTGACTGTATCATTTCTTTTTTATCTCGTGAAAAACCAAAAGAAAAATCAAAATCAAAAATTTAAAAAAAATCAAGAAAATCAAAAAAATCAAAAATGAAAAAAATCATTGTACAAGTTTTATATGAGTGATCCCCCCCTCGACTCTGTGCCATGCCTCTGGCCCGCAAAAAACAATAAGAACAACATAAAAAGTAGACAGACCGAATTATCACCGAATTATCACCACCTGGTGGGTGACGTAGAATTACCCCCTCCACAGCGTCGCCCTGCCCCTGCACTCGTCGGGGCACGGCGGGCGGCGGACTGCTCGCGGGGAGCAAACCTAATGGAACTACGTTCTTCAAAGAGTTCTACAAGTTGGCGACATCACGGCAAGAAAGTCTCTACGCTCTACGGAGGCGATTTTAGTAACTTTAAGTGGGGGCATGTTGTCACCTTGTAGAATTGGGGACGTTTTACGCGTCAATCGGATTTTGCTGGGGGTGGCTGGCTACGGGCGGCTACGGGTTGGCGTTGGCAGGGAGCAACGCCCAGGCTGCCGCGGGGCCGCTCACTCACGGCAGCTCACCTCACCTGGGTGAGGTGAGGCGGGGCAGGGTAGGGGCGGGATGTCAGAGACAAATGGACGCCGTCGGGCAGGCGCCGGCCGCCGTGCAAGAGATTCGCGCGCCCCGCCCCGCCCCGCCCCGCCCCGCCCCGCCCCGCCCCGCCCCGCCCCGCCCCGCCCCGCCCCGCCCCGCCCCGCCTCACGCTCGGCCGCCGCCGCTCCGCACCGCGCACCCTTATCGCCTGGTATCGCTGTGCCGGGTCGGGCCCCGGGCCCCGGGAGCCCCCGCCCGCAGCCCCCGACCAGTAGCCCCGCGAGCTGCTCGTCCTGACGCGAGCCATTTGGTGCACGTCTCCGGCCGCCGGCGCGCTGCCCGCTGCCGCTGCTCGGCCACGCCCCCCGGCCCCTCCGCTCTGCGCTCCGGAATATTTTTGGTCCGTCGTCCTCGCGATAAAAATCAACCTGCTGCTGCTGCTGCTCTGGAGGAAAAGAAAAATACGTCGTCCTCGCTGCTCGACTGCCGGGCGACTGTCTGTGTCTGTGTGCGCCACCAGGGCTCAACGGCTGCAGTTGAAGGATGCTACCGGGCGGGGCGGGGCGGGGCGGGGTCTGCCGACGCGTTTCCCGTCGCGCCCCGCCCCGCCCCGCCCCGCGCTACTAGTCCAGATCGGAGATTGTCCTCCCCGCTGGAGCTCTCTCACCGCTGCGCCGCCGCCGCCGCGCCCCGTACGGCCAGGGGGTCGGGGTTGGTCTTGTGCCGCGCGCACGGCCCGGGCCCGGGCCCGGCAGGCCTGGTGCCAGTAAATCTTTCAAAGCCCTGATAAATGGGCTTCAAATCGCTTCACCCTTCGACTCACCGACGGCCGGGCCGGGCCGGGCTGGACCGCGCCCCGGTATTTTGATAGGCGACTGAGCGTCCCCAATTAGGGGACGTGCGGCTACTCCAGTCCGGGCCGGGGGCGGCGGGGCGGGGGATGCTCTATCCGCGCCCATAGCCCACGCTCGGCAGCAGCTGGAGTCAGAGGAGCGCTCTCCTCGCCTCGTCTCGCTCGCACCTATGCGACGCAAACCATGAGTGCGAGAGAGACAGAGCGAGGAGAGCGCTCTTCTGAATCAGTCTACAGTCCGCCCAGTCCGCCAGCCCCCGCTAATTCCAGCCCCCAGCCCGGCTACCGCCGCCAAGCCCCCACACGCGGACCGCGGACCTTTCGCATGACCGCATGACTATCCCCAACTCTGTTGGCCGATTCAGAACATGGCTCTAGTTTCACTCGTACTCATGGGGTGCACCTGCGGTGCGCCCTATGAGTGTCTCTCTCTCTCTCTCTCTCTCTCTCTCTCTCTCTCTCTCTCTCTCTCTCTCTCTCTCTCTCTCTCTCTCTCTCTCTCTCACTCACTCACTCACTCACTCACTCACTCACTCACTCACTCACTCACTCACTCACTCACTCACTCACTCACTCATTCACACTCACTCACTCACTCACTCACTCACTCACTCACTCACTCACTCACTCACTCACTCACTCACGCTCACTCACTCACTCACTCACTCACCCACTCACTCACTCACTCACTTACTCACTCACTCACTCACTCACTCACTCACTCACTCACTCACTCACTCACTCACTCACTCACTCACTCACTCACTCACTCACTCACTCACTCACTCTCTCACTCATACGGCGCACCCCGTTGAATGCGAGAGAGACTGATCGAGGAGAGCAGTCTCCCGAATCAGTCTGCAGTGTTGGTGACGACTGCTTCTCCGCTGTTTTTAAAAGCTCCCGCCTTTTCAAAATCCCCTTCCCGTACGCGAGATAGGCGAGGAGGTCAGGTCAGGGGCGTACCGGGGAGGCGCAAGCGACTCAGCCAGCAAGATGATTCAGAAGAGTGCTGTCTCCTCGCCGAGTCTCTCTCGTACCTAAACGGCGCACCCCATGAGTGCAAGAGAGACAGGGCGAGGAGAGCGCTCTTTTGAATCAGTCTGCAGCGAGTGTGGAGAAAGAGAGGAGACGAGGAGGAGGGGAGAGGGGAGGGGAGGAGAGGGGTATCCAATTAAAAGGGTCTAACTAGATCACGTCCAGACGGGCGGCGCGGGGCGGGGCGGCGTGCATATCTCGCGGCTCATACGCATTCCTCTCGCATAGAAGGGCTGGCCGGCTGGCCGCGTCTGACCGCGGGGCGGGGCGGGGCGGGGCGGGGCGGGGAGGTTCATCATCTCGACCAAGGTGGATGGAAGACGGTGGCGGCACTACAGGCCATCCGCCCTGCCCAAGCGGCCGCCGAAACGCGGCCCGTTAGTCGCCCGCCGGGTTGCCCACTGCCCAGGAGGTCCGGCCGGCCGGCTCACGGCGCGCTATGGCGCGCGGGTGGTTTATCGCTCCTAGCGCCGTTCCCTTTGATTTTAGGTGGGGGGAGTAAGCGAGCCGATTGTAGGGCATGACATAGGCTATCGAATGAGCTGTCGCACGTCTCGATCGGACTTCTCGTTTGAGAGTGGCATCGGTGTAAGTAACTCGTCGGAGACGGGTTTTTCGCCGCGGTCGCGGTTTTTCGCTTCTGGAGCCTTTGCCGTGGATTTTTTGTGGGGGGTCAAAGCGAGGCGATTGTAGGGCATGCTTTGAGCTTTCGATCGAGCTATCGGCCGTTTTAATCCGACATCCCGTTTAGAAACGGCAAGCGTAATTGTTTCGCACATCTGCGCAAACCCGAGCGACCCGGCCGGCGAGAGCGGCGCGCGCGGCCCACCGCGTCGTCGGCTGTTACAATTACGCTTGCCGTTTCTAAACGGGATGTCGGATTAAAACGGCCGATAGCTCGATCGAAAGCTCAAAGCATGCCCTACAATCGCCTCGCTTTGACCCCCCACAAAAAATCAACGGCAAAGGCTCCAGAAGCGAAAAACCGCGACCGCGGCGAAAAACCCGTCTCCGACGAGTTACTTACACCGATGCCACTCTCAAACGAGAAGTCCGATCGAGACGTGCGACAGCTCATTCGATAGCCTATGTCATGCCCTACAATCGGCTCGCTTACTCCCCCCACCTAAAATCAAAGGGAACGGCGCTAGGAGCGATAAACCACCCGCGCGCCATAGCGCGCTGTGGCGCGGCCGGCCCCTCATCCTGGGCAGTAGGCAACGCTGCGCTCGGCGCTTGGGACAGATTTGGTGAGCGGCTGGCAGCGCAGTGCCGCCACCGTCCTCTATCCACCTTGATCTCGACCACCACGACCATGCGTCCCGTCCCGGTGTACCAAGCGTCGGCGGTGCGGTGCGCTCAGCGCCGCTGGCAAGTCGTCACGTAGTGTGTCAGGACATCGCCCCGCCCCGCCTCACCCCGCCTCGTCCCGTCCCGTCCCACCCCGCCTTAACCCAGAGTATCATCTTCCAGCAATATTTTTTTTTCATGTCATAAAAGTATTTTCCAAAATTTCGCCTTTTCTTTCCATCTCAATTACCCATAGTATCCCAAATATTCCAAATATTACAAGTAGAGCTCGTCCCCTCGTCTTGTTAAAATTCAATTTTGAAGAAAAAATTGTAGCAGATGAAAGAAGTGCGTAAAATTCGAAATACATTTGGAATTTTAAAAATGTCCCTTTTTTTCTTTTCCTTTTTTTTGTGGGGAGGTGTCCTTTCCTGTTTCTGTGGCAGCTGCTACTTTCGGAGTGAACGGGGAACGGGCCGGGCCGGGCCGACCGGGTCGGGAAGGGCACTTATCACGCGAGCACATGGACAACGGCAGCGCGCTGACATTTCCAGGTTTGTCTTCGATTTGTTGGGGGAACGCTCCCGACGTTTTCGACGGTCTCCCTGGCCCGCGGGCCGCGGGGCGGCGGACATAACAGTCCATCCTCGTTTACGGCAAGGCGAGAGATAGGAGGAGGCTGCCTCGCCCTCGCGCCCCCGTCCTTGTCGCGCTCATCAGGCCCTGCCATCCTCAACACAGGGCACCGCCATGGGTGCGACAAGGTGGGAGAGCGATCCTCTACTGGCGCTGCGCGGCACGGGGAGCGCGTGCTCGGGCGCGGCGCTCTGGGGAGGGAGAGAGTGAGGGGGGGGGAGAGAGAGAGAGAGAGAGAGAGAGAGAGAGAGAGAGAGAGAGAGAGAGAGAGAGAGGGGGGGGGGGAGCGGCGCGACAGGTGTCCAGAGGGAGAGCCTCCTCAGGAGCTATGGGTGCGTTACGTTCGAGTGGAGCAGCGAGGCACCACACTGGTAAAACAAATGTTTAGTTTCTATACATCATGGTGTATAGTTTGCAATTCTATACATGACATGATGTACCGGGTGTTTCATAAAAGACGCAGAGGAGTTGCGGGTTTGCCTATGCTCGACTCGACGGGCGCACCGGTCCAGCGCGCTCGGCTAGGGACGGGACGGAGCAGGCCGAGACGAGCTGGCAACAGCGCATCAGAGGGGGGCAGGGAGAAGGAGGGGAGTGCAGTCCAGTGCCGGCAGCGCTCGCCTCGTCCGAGTAAGGAACTAGGTGGGGGAACATGCCACCGCAGTCGTGACTCGCGGTCGTGCCTCGCGGCCGTGCCTCGCGACCGTGACCCACGGGGGCTGCACAGCGCATCCCTCGCGGTGTCCGCGGCTCACCCCACGACTCCGCGAGGACCCGTGGGCATCTGCGGGGGTAGCGCCGCCCATCCTTCAGGTGCCCGCGGCTCACCCCGTGACTCGGCGAGGACCCGCGGCCATCGCGAGTGATGGGCGGCGCTACCCCCGCAGATGTCCGCGGGTCCTCGCGGAGTCACGGGGTGAGCCGCGGGCACCTGAAGGATGGGCGACGCTACCCCCGCAGATGCCCACGGGTCCTCGCGGATTCATGGGGTGAGCCGCGGGCACCGCGAGGGGTGCGCTGTGCAACCCCCGTGGGTCAGGGCCGCGGGGCACAGCCGCGAGGGCGCGAGGCACGGCCGCGAGGCACGGTCGCGAGGCACGACTGCGGTGGCATGTTCCCCCACCTAGTTCCTTACTCGGACGAGGCGAGCGCTGCCGGCACTGGACTGCACTCCCCTCCTTCTCCCTGCCCCCCTCTGATGCGCTGTTGCCAGCTCGTCTCCGCCTGCTCCATCCCGTCCCTAGCCGAGCGCGCTGGACCGGTGCGCCCGTCGAGTCGAGCATAGGCAAACCCGCAACTCCTCTGCGTCTTTTATGAAACACCCGGTATAGCAGCAACTAAACATGACAAGATGTTTAACAACTATACACTTCGCAAGTGTTTAGAGGTTAAACATTTTGTCATGTATAGAAGTATACACTTCGGTGAAGCTTCACATGCAAAAGCATAGGGATACCACGCTGCCCCAAGTGTATAGCCAACTGAACACTTGCAAAGTGTTTAGAAAATAAACATCTGCTGATGTATAGTTTGAACTAAACATGATGTAGTGTTTAGGTATTAAACATTAGCACTTAAACATCATTTGATGTTTAGAACTATACATTTGTTTTACCAGTGCACCATCAACATTAACTTGCTTTCAACCATAATACCGGAGTGCGTCAAACCAAAATTTTCACGTGTAACTAGATTTAAAGAGAGTTTATCTAGTCCTCATTTGCGCAGGCGCCAAGTAAAAGGCGGTGCCAAGGGCGTAAATTCTCTCAGGAATTTAACACACTCGAATACAGGGACAAGTGCACGAATGAAAATTCAAACGCCCACTCTAGCATCATCATCCTAGCATACGACATCTCTTACGCTTCTGTGGATGCGCCATCCTCCTGCCCTCCTCCACCTCGATGGGGCATTACTCACAAAATGTGTACTTTTTTAACTTTTGATTTTTTAAATTTTGTCTAATTTTTGTTATTTTTTGTTGTGATTTTTGTTTTGAAAATTTCTGTTGATATTTGGTAATTTGTGATTTTATTTCCCCTACTATTTCTGACTTTTTTCTATTTTTCTCAGTTTTTTGTTAATTTGTTCTCGATATTTCGGATTTCCTTGTATCTTTCTTCTTGAGTTTATTTTGTTTATATTTTTTTTTTTTTGACATGGTCCTCCCCTCGCTCCACTTCTTCGTCCTTCACTTACCTCGGTATGTCGAGCTGCACGGGATCTGGCAGATCTTGACCTTCCAGTTCCGGGCGAAGGACGGCCCGCTGGTGACGAAGGTGAGCGTCACCGGGTTCGTCACACCCATCCCGGCGTCCACGTACACTGCGGCACACACACATACACAAGGGGTAATCAGGGCAGTGCTAGGCAGGGTTAGGTTAGATTAGATTTCGTTACGTTAGGTTAGTGATGCGGGTCTGCCTACTCAAGGGACCTGGAGCGAGTAGGCAGGCCTGCGCATACTGCTGGGGGGTCGATCATAAACAACGGGCCCAGGAAGTGGTGGGTACAAATGTTATGGGCCCTCCCCCAACCACCCCAAATGTATAAAGGTCTTATCGTGTTTTTACCCAGGGGCACAAATATGATGGTAGTCTAACGAGCTCCAATGAAGGTCCTGAAACTAATGAATGACACCAACATATACCAGGTGGCTGACGGACGCCGTGCACTTTTTGTACTATGCAACCCGCCCGCACCGCACCATCCGGGACTGCATACCCATCAGGTGCTGGGGACCGGCTCCAAGCGCGGACGCTCCGCTCCGCTACTGTTGTTGCAGCGAACGCCCCGAAAGAGCCCTCTCGCGGTTCGCGCGGTCTACGGTAGGGCGTTACTGGGGGGAGGTTCGCGGTTTCACGAGCGTAACCCGCGAGTCCACCGGGAAAGGTCGCGGTCCGCGGTCCGCGGATCCTCTGTGGGTCCTTCGCGGACTGCGAGCAACCCACGAGAAGGATCCGCGGACCTCGACCTTCCCCCGCGGAGGATCCGCGGTTCGCGAGATACCCGGAGATACCCCCACGGAGCGACTCGCAGACCGCGAGCTCTCCCGGCGGACTCGCGGGTTACTCCCGAGAAACCGTGAACCTCCCCGCTGGTAACGCCCCGCCGTAGACCGCGCGAACCGCGAGAGGGCCCTTTCGGGACGATGGCTGCAACATCAGTGCCGGAGCGGAGCGTCCAGGCTTGGAGCCGGTCCCCGGCGCCTGATGGGTATGCAGTCCCGGATGGAGCGGTGCGGGCGGGTTGCATAGTACAAAAAGTGCACGGCGTCCGTCAGCCACCTGGTACATACCCCTTCCCTCCTCCCTCTAGGACACTCAGTACATGTTACATGGCACTTGGTAGATAGATGAACGATCCCTTTTACGTGATCCCTGAGACTCCCGGTCCCGGTGGTACAGGGTTCCGTTTGGTCGCGTGAGCCGGCGGCGGCGTGGCCGGACCGGAGCGGAGCGTCCCACGGCTCGGGGTACTATTTTCAGGGAAGCGATTGTGAACCCCTGTGTTATCCCCGTGGACCCGGGCGGGGCCGGGCGGGGCCGGGCGGGGCTGGGCCGGGGTTCCGAGAGGACCTCGGAACTGCGTGCGCGCGACGGTGAGTCACCCCACTCCTCACCATTCAACCGTCTGCTTCCGAAGATCGCTCTCGCTCGCCCCCCGACCTTGTCGCACGCATAGGGCCCTGCCACCCCCTACATAAGGTGCCTCAGGACGGAGCAATCTTCGGAATCAGACGGCAGCTCGCAGCCGTGGGGTCTGGGGGTCCCGGGGGTCCCGGGGATCCACCCGGCATCGCTGACATGATGACACAATTATCAACTCTCTCTGTCTCTCTCTCCCTCCCTCCCCCCCTCTCTCTCTCCTGCCCACAGGCGCTCCAGCTAGGCCCCTTCCTCTTTGACGACTGGGTGGGTCGCCGTCCCGTCCCGTCACCCGCCCACTCAACCCCCAGATTCAGGAGGTCGTTTTGTGTTGCCCTCCCTCTCACTCACTCCTGCACTGTTATTTGAGGGTGTACTCTGAGAGTACGCCAAAGGCGTATGTCACAGGAAAGCGAGCGCCTTATGGCGTACTGTGACTGTGACAGCACGCCCGCCCGGGCGTATCGTGGGAGTACACCTTAGGAGGCGCACCCACCCCACACACCTTCACCCTTCACCGGCACTTGTCGCAGGTTCTGGCAGGTTGTTGGGAGGAGGGTGCCTCGTATGCATACACCTTACAAAGATGGGTGCAAGAAAATGAGCGGAGGCAGCAGCGAGCCCAAGCCTTATGCCGCTGAGAGCTGCTCGGACGGTAAACACCTTCCCCGTTGAAGAACTCTAGGCCCACAGGTCAGGGTGCCTAAGGTATACTCCCACGGTACGCCAAAAGTGTACTCTCACGATATGCCCTGGCGTGCTGTCACAGTACGCCATAAGGCGCTCGCTTTCCTGTGGCATTCGCCTTTGGCGTACTCTCAGAGTACACCCTCAAATAACAGTGTAGTGGTCGAGACCCTTGCGCGTGACAAGGACGGAGATCCGAAAGCGGTCTTCTGTTTCTGACGGCAGCCTCAGCAGCAGAGGATGATTGTGGCAAAGGGTCGTCAACTCTGATATTCCTCCGTACACGAGATGATATCACCTCAAATATCACTTTGATATTACCCATATGACAAGTAATATAACGTTGATATTACCCATTTTCCCAGAATTATGACGTCTGTACTGTAAAATTCGTGTAATATTACTAATAATACCTGTAATATGTCATATTCCTCCGTACACGGTCAATCGGAGTTAGTTGACGACCCTTTGGATTGTGGTATGATGGGCGTGCACGTCACATGCGACGACGAAGGAAAGGGGAAAGGCTTCGGTTATAACCACCCGCCCTGTAATCCCTGCGGGTCATCCTATGTAATGCTGGACTAATGCAAAGGGCGATCCGAGGGTGTTCTGGGTGTAATCCGGGCGTGGGGCTTAAAATTAGGAAAGGTTCTGAAAAATAATTTTAACTGCAGGAAACATTATAGAAAAAAGAAAGAAAAAAGAAGAAAAAACAACAATAGGAAAAAAATTACAAAATTGAAGAAAATTCAGGACTCTGTTATACGGGGCAACCCGCTGTGAACGAAACCTGATGATTGTTTCCCTCTCGTCCACAACTTCTACTGCAATATCTTTTTTTACTATATATATATTTAAAGAAAGTGCTTCCGCCGAGTTGTACTCACTGTGGTTGCCCGTGTTGACACCGCAGATGGCCGGCACCGGGTTGCCGCCCGACACGATGAACTGGTCGTTGCTGCACACGTGGTTCATGGGCTCCGGGCCCTGGATGTTGAACTGGTCAAAGTCCAGCCTGCGGGGCAGAGTGGGAGTGGGGCGCTGCCGTTAGTATCACGCACGTACAAGTGTGCTACATTCACACACCATGGTTCTAGCCGAGGGGTCCTTCACCATAAATTCATGCATACACCGATTTTTAAACAGAACACTGATTTTTCGTGACTTTTCTTGATTTTTGTCTTATTTTTTCTGGTTTCTCCCCCAGATTTTTCTTGTTTTTTCCTTGATTATTTTCCTGATTTTTCCTGAGTGTTTACCTGATTTTCTTTTTACTGGTTTCTTTAGGGCAAAGGGTCGTCAACTCCGATATTCCTCCGTACACGAGATTATATTACCTCAAATATTACATTGATATTAGGTGGGTGTATTCATATTACAGGTAATATTATGTTGATATTACCCATTTTCCCAGCATTATGACGTCAGTGCTGTAAAATTTATTGGTGTAATATTACCAATAATACCTGTAATATTCCATATTCCTCCGTACGCGGTCAAGTGGAGTTGACGACCCTTTGCTTTAGGGTTACACTTATTGTTTTGAGTGAAAGACCACTCTGGTCTAGTTGAGTATGCGGAGGCGCGGAGCTCACCGGAACTGGCAGATGTCGGGCCGCGCCTTGTGGATGGTGAGCTGGCAGGAGCCGGTCCCGTCCGAGGCGGCGGGGTAGCCGGCGTTGGTGAAGTAGGTGCAGTTCTCCCGCGTGCTCTGCCCGCAGGTCGCCATGACTGCAACGATTTGGGAGATTTTTTTTTTCTTTGGCGCGAGAAAATTTAAAACTCGTTCATTATACCGCAGGTCCGCATAAGGTCGCTCGCAGGAGGGCGTCCCCAATTGTGCTCGAGTAAAAATGTAGTTATGTCAACGAGTAAGCGCAGCAGTGCCGTCACACTCTTGTCTCCGGGCGGGGTGGGGTGGGGTGGGGTGGGGTGGGGTGGGGTGGGGTGGGGTGGGGTGGGGTGGGGTGGGGTGGGGTGGGGTGGGGCGACGGCAGTACAGACTGGTGACGTAACGGGAAAAGCACCTGCCCGGGGCCCTGCCGCCTGTCCTTTGTGGGCGTCACGGTGTGCGTCACGGAAGATGGACACAAACTAGAGCACGGCGGTGGCGTGTAGCGCAGCGCGCGCAGCCAGCCCAGCCCCGCGTCACAAAGGGGGTGGCGGGGCGGGGCGGGGCGGGGCGGGGCGGGGCGGGGGCGTTTCAACTGGACCGGGAAGCTGTCGCACCACCAGCCTCCGGCCTGGCACCTGCCACGTAGTATCCCCGCAGAGGGGGAAACAACTCTGAATTTTGGTTAACAAAGTCTGTGATTTTTTTTCAGAATTTCTAATGAATTTTGTGAATTTTTGCTTGAATTTTCCTTTTTTTTCTGAATTACGAGGAGTGCAAAAATTTCTCGATTCCCGCTCCCCGGTTACTCGGTAAAATCAATGTTTGAGGTTTTTTTTTTTTTAAGTTAAAACAAATGAGAAAATTTCCCCTCATTTTAAAAGAAAACCACACGTACAGACGCAGCACACGCCGAAGCTGTTGGCGCAGGGCCCGGACGCCATGCCGCCCCTGGACGCGCACTCGGCCACCGTCAGGCAGGTGCCGTTGTCCCCCGAGGCCGCCGCGCACGGCTGGTTGTCGAACTGGACGACGGTGAACAGCGACAGGACTGAGTGCGAAACGGAGAAAAGAAAATTACAATTTTTTTTTTTAATGTATCTACTAACTCCCCTCCCTCAAAACAAAACAAAACAAAACTTTTGGTTACTAAGAGTCTTTTCTTTGAAAAATGTTGTCTTACATCTGGCGTCCCTGTTGTTGGGCGTGGTCTCGTGCGGCGGCTGCTGCAGCTGCTGCAGATGCAGGGGGTTGGCGGTGGCGGTGACGAAGCCGCCATTCTGGTAGCTGCCCCCGCTGCCCCCGCTGCCCGCGCTGCCCCCCGGGGCACGTCGGCGACCAGCGGTCAGCGAGGTCTCCCCGCCTCTTGACAGCTGCAAGACCGCGGCAGCAGGGCAGCGACGGGACAGGACAGGACAACGGCAAAGAAGAAGAAATTGCAAACTCCGTGCCGAGCCGAGCCGAGCCGAGCCGAGCCGAGCCGAGCCGAGCCGAGCCGAGCCGAGCCGAGCCATGCGGAGCCGGCCCATCCATCAAACGGCAATCACACAGAGATTCCCCGCCGCGTCAAGTCGCCAAGCGTTTTTACTTTGAGCCGCCATCCCATTGCATTGCATTGCTCCGCGCTCAGCGCTCAGCTCAGCTCCGCTCCCGCGTCAGGGCACGGCAGGGCACGGCACGGCACGGCACGGCAGGGCACGGCAGGGCACGGCAGAGCGGAGCCCGCTATGGCCGCGACTCCTCACCGCGTTCCACGAGGCCAGGTCAAGACGACTTTCTAGAATATATGTATATTTTTAAAACCTTTAAATTTCGTTGAATTTTTTTTTTTAACTTGCTTTATGTGTTTTATCGTTTGGGAGCGCCCGCAATTTTTACATTTTGTTTGCATTTTCTTTAAAGAAAAAAAGAAAAAAAACGTAAAAATTTGGCACTCAGAATTAAATTTCACGATACCTTGGAAAACCTTGTCAACGTTGCGGTGGCTCTGCAGAGGTCCCGGAGAGCAACAAAAATAACAATGTGTGACGGCTGACCCAGTTTTCGTGCCTGCGTTTGATATTTACCGCGTGATAATGTAGTAGCTGACAAAAATGCGGGACGCGCGTCTCTGTGGGCGGGAAGGGCACGTCGCGCGTCCCTCTCTCTCTCTCTCTCTCTCTCTCTCTCTCTCTCTCTCTCTCTCTCTCTCTCTCTCCCCTCTTTCTCTTTTGTCTCTCTCTTTCTCACTCACTCACTCACTCACTCACTCACTCACTCACTCACTCACTCACTCACTCACTCACTCACTCACTCACTCACTCACTCACTCACTCACTCACTCACTCACACACTCACTCACTCACTCACTCACTTACTCACTCACTCACTCATTCGCTTACTCACTCACTATGTCGGGTTGCCTACATTTAGCAAAAAAACACCCATAACTTTGGGTTTTGAAAAAAAGAGTTACCCAATTACTCTAGAACCTATGACGACTGATTTTTATTTTCCCCGCAGTGGAGAGAGCTTTTTTCTTTGCGTGACCCGATCGCATCCCGTGTGTCCTTGCTCCTGATTCACTGCATTGCCGCTGCGTGCAATGACTCCACCATATCGTCAATAATGCGGAGAGAAAGAAAGAGAAAATGCGGTGATAATTAAAGACTTATTATCCCAGCCTGCCTGTGGTGTACTCACCGGCTTGACCCGCCTCCTGGTGCCGTGCACGGGCCGCCTCTGCTTGACGGTCTGCTTGTCGTGCTGCGGGAGCTGCTGCTGCTGCTGTTGATCCTCGGCGGCCGCGAAGGAGCTGAGCAGCGCGAGGAGGAGCACCGCGCCGAGCAGCACCAGGACCCTGGTCGGCGCCATGCTGCAGGTGCAGGGGGGACACCATGAGTGTCATCATCACGAACATTGTTACCGAGACCGAACGGCTTCACACCTTTGATATTTTTTGTACACACCATTCACAGTTTATTTCTATCAAGGTACTGAAAAAACAGCCACGAATACTGTTTTGTGAAAATTTAGGAAACAGTCTTAAAAAGAAACATAAGCCCCCTCTCCCCCCCAAAAAGAGAGAAACAGTATAAGAACTTTTTGAGAAAGTGAGCCCGCGCGTGCACTTTGTTAAAGAACGTCATGAACTCCTTAAAAAAAAATTATAATTGCACTATTATTCTATATTTTTTTTAAAAAATTAAGTTTTCAGAAAACATGTTAGTGGGTAACCGTGAGCTGTGATTCTCCGAGCTCCGCCCGAGTAATGAGCGGCGTGTGGTTCTTCCTTAGCGGCCGGGAGATGCACCGGGGGCGTAGAGCACCACCCTCGTAGCGCGGCGTGGTGGGGCGGGGCGGGGCTGAGCTGCAATAACGAACTATTTCCCACACGCGATCATAACAAACGATCCGTCGGCTACTAGTTGATGAGTTCCTCGGAGGCGCCGCACCGCGCCGCCCTGAGCCGCCGGGTCGAGCAGGAGTCATCCGTCTCCGTTTCCCACACCGCCCCGCCCCACCCCGCCCCGCCCCGCCCCACCCCGCCCCGCCCCGCGACCGACGAGGTGTCGGACGTGTCAGACCTGTCGGACATCCGCGCTGGGCGCACTCACAGTCTTGCCTACCGCATGTATATGGGTGGTGTGGGCAGACTTTTTTTTTTTTGTTTTGAATTCTCGGCGGGAAAAAATTAATGACGCCTAATGGACGCCCCGCTGTGGCTTATCACTGCACCTGCAGCTGCTGCTGCTGCTGAGCTCAGCTGGTGGTGGCGCACCTGCAGCTGACAGATGTGATGGACGCGGCTGCTGCTGCGGCTGCTCGTGGGCTCGGCGTGGGCCGGAAGCGGAGGTGAGGTCGTGCGGACGGCGACTGCGGGTGGCGCCGCGGGGGCCGGGGCTTTTTATCATTTCACGCGCTGAGCCGCGCCACGCCACGCCACGCCACACCACGCCACGCCACGCCACGCCACGCCGCGCCACGCCACGCCACGCCTCGCGGGCACGCACGCAGCGCAGAGCGTGAGCGGCACGCGGCCGCGACAGTACAGCGACAGAACCCCACCACGCCGCGCCACGCTGCCTGCATTACGTGTGTCCTGTGCGCCGCATAGCAGACGACGCGCTGCAGACGACGCGTGCTGTTCCGTGACCCCGCCGCCTTGTCGCGCGCTCTGGGTCTCCCGTCTTCCGGAAATAACGAGACAATCGGTTTAAAGCCTTTTCCGAAAGTTTTCCTCTCGGAGCGCGCGCCGCTGCACCGCCAGCTGTCTGCTGCTGGGCGGCGTTTTCACTCCCTGTTCTGTCGGTGTGTGTGTGTGTGTGTGTGTGTGTGTGTGTGTGTGTGTGTGTGTGAGAGAGAGAGAGAGAGAGAGAGAGAGAGAGAGAGAGAGAGAGAGAGAGAGAGAGAGAGAGAGAGAGAGAGAGAGAGAGAGAGAGAGAGAGAGAGAGCAGAAGGTTACCGTTGTCTCGACACCTACCCGAGGTCCCTCGTAAGCGCACTACTGTACCGCAGTGCACGAGAGCGGGCGGGCTGCCTATCCTCACGGGGCTCCTCCGCTGCAACACCCAGTAGGCTGATTCCGCACATCGGTCAATGGCAGGGAGACGTGGCCCTCTCTCTCCCACCTTAGGGCAGTGCCTCATGAGTGCAACAAGGACGGAGGTCCCATATGCGGAATCAGTCTACTGCTGCCGCCGCGTCGATAGGTGCGAACTAGTGTGGGAACACGACCCGCAGCGGCGCCGCGCCGTGAGGAGGAGGAGACATGGAAGTGATGAACGGAGAGGTAGGGGGGGGGGTTGGGGAAGAGAAGCACCCAAAGGAGTAAAATACGAACCGCATTAAAGGAGCCACTCTGATAGAGATAGCAGCCGGGGCCGGTCAGACCCGACAGGAATGCCCCCTCCGGGTCCCTCCAGGTCCCTCCCCGGCGTCCTCTGGGTCCCCGCCGGCCGTCTTGTACCATGTCGCCTGTTTTTGAGGGTCATAAAGACGGAGTGGACGTGCTCCAGGTCGGGCTTTAGTGAATGAACCGGACGACGGTGTCCTGATGGTTGCTCCGGGTCGGGGTGGAGTGGGGTGGAGTGGGGTGCGGAGAAGGGGTGAGGGGGTTTCATTGAGGGGGAGGGGAGGGGGGGGGGTCACTTGGAAAAATTATTGTGCGACCCCAGAAAAATCATCGTAAAAAAATCAAGAAGACAAATACAGAAAAATCCCAAGGGGTCGTCAACTCTGTTATTCCTCCGTACACGAAACTGATATTACCCTGATATTACTTCAATATTACCGATATTACCTTCATGTTACATCAATACCCATATTTTTGCCAATATTACATCAATATTACCCATATTACCAACAATATTACAATATTACCCTAACATTACTCTGATATTACTGGTAATACCAATATTCCTCCGTACACGGCTAAAGGCACTTGACGATCCCTCGAAAAAATCCGAAAAATCGAGAAGAGAAAAAAAACAACCGAAATAAAATTAAAAATATAAAAATGGGGGTAACAGATCAAAATTTATCAAAAAGTGACAGAAATGTTCCTTGGAATATCAAAAGAAAAATCAGAACATAATAAGGCTACATCTACATCGTGCCCGAATGTAGAGAAAATAAGAAGTAAAAATAAATAAATATACACTGTGAAAAATAGTCGTAAGTTTACGGGAAAATTTTCCACGAAGTGCAGTTGTAAAATTACAATTGCAAATCGTAAAATTACAAGCACTACATATCGGCTTGAAATTAATTCACGAGCAAAAAAGGTCCGTCGTAAATTTACAACATATTTCGTAAATCACGATTTACAAAATTTATCGTAAATCTACAAATACATTTTTCACAGTGTATCATTGCCCATACTTTGTATGAGTGATCCCTCCTCGGACTCGGGTACCATGGCGGCGTACACCCCCGCGAATCGAGTGGAGAGGAGGCGCACATTTGCGCAGACAGGGCCTCGTAGCCGCGCAACCTCTCTGCACGGCGCGCGCAGAGCACTTTACGATTTCTGTCCAGAGCCACGCCACGCCTCGCCCGCCACTGATCTTCGGCTGTCCGACGAGATTAACTTGTACAGGGCTCCGTGCCGTGCCGTGCCGCGCCGTGCCGCGCCGTGCCGTGCCGTGCCGCGAGCCGCTCACCGGCCGCTTTACGCGGCCCCGTGTCCCGTCCCGCGTCCCGTCCGGAGTGAATGGGAACCCCGAGGACCTCGTGCAGCAGGGACCTCTTCACTGGAGAAAACCCAAGAGTGTGAATGGCAAACACTTGCGAGTGCTCTGCAAATCCAAGTGACGAACTGTTCGACAGTTAGAAGTTTCGAACTAAAAAGTTCTGCAGTTGCAAGTGCACCTTTCTGACTAAGATGGAAAATATTTTTTCCGAGGACACCATCATCTTCGTCTTGAAATTCTCTTTCAAACGAGTATATGGTTGATAAGGTTGCGGCTTAAATTGAAACGGGTACGCAAAAGAATACGAATTCCCAAAATTTCATTTAAGAACTAGTAGCCGTTTCAATTTAAGCCGCAACCCTATCTACCATATACTCGTTTGAAAGAGAATTTCAAGACGAAGATGATGGTGTCCTCGGAAAAAATATTTTCCATCTTAGTCAGAAAGGTGCACTTGCAACTGCAGAACTTTTTAGTTCGACACTTATAACTGTCGAACAGTTCGTCACTTGGATTTGCAGAGAGGTGTGAATGTCGCGAATTTGTAAGTGCACTGTGAAACCAAGTGCGCAACTGCTAAACACTTGTAAGCGTGCAACTCCCAGTTTTACATTTACAAGTGTTTAACCTCGAGTAGAGCAGTTGCGAGTGTTTAACTCCCCAATCTTATTACACTTGCGAGAGTTCAACTCGACAGAAATACACTTGGAAGTGTAGTACAACATGGAAAGTGTTGTCCGGCGCAGTTGAACACTTGCAGCGCAACTGCCTTGTCGAACACTAACAAATGCACAGCCGTGGAGTTGAGCAGTTACAATCGCATGGCTAATGAGTTGAACACTTTCACGTGATAAACATGGAGTTGCACACCTACAAGTGTTGCACAGTTGCACACTTGGTTTAAAAGTGATGCTGAAATTTCTCACTCTTGGAAGTTTGTAAATGTCGAACCCGTGAAAGTGCGTGAATGTCGCATACTTGTAAATGTGTGTTCATGTCGCACACTTGTAAGTTTGTGAATTTCGCACACTTTTAAGTGTGTGAATGTCGCACACCTAACTGCGTGGGGCTATTCGGAGCCCTGCTGAACGCCACGGGATGGATGGTCTCCCTTTGGCGAAACATCAATTTCATGCCGACTGCACTGTTGTTGTACAGGGAAATGAAACTCATTCGTGCCGCGGATAAGTTAACAGGACGGCGCGAGGCGGGGCGGGTTGGTTGGTACGCACACGCACCGCGAGACACGTTTACGAATTGCCGCATTTTGTGTTTATCAAACGGCCGAGTCTATTCCATGCAAAATGGTTCCGGTACATGATTTTACGGGGCGCGCAGAGATCACAGTAAGCCTCGTTTGAACAAGTTCTTTACGTCTGTGCTTGTGAATGCGCTCATCCGGCCCCCGGCCCCGGGCCGTGACCGCTGCCGGAGCCCCCCGGAGTCACCTCGCGAAGCTCCGGGTAAACAGGGCGACCCGGAGGCGCTGTCTTCGTCCGCAGAGACTTGAGCAGCCAAGGGGTCCTTCACTAAAAAAAAAGATCAGTGGATACCTTAAAACAAAATAAAAACACAAATCAGGAAAAAATAAAAAAAAATAAAAAATCTGACCAAAAAAAAATCAGAAAAATATCAGACCAAAGAAATCTGTGAAAATTAAGAAAAATCACGTAACTCTGCAAACTCAAGTGTGAGACAGTATCACACTTTTTACTGCAGTACCACTGTGTCTCACACTTTCAAAAACTTTTTTCTGTCGTTGAATAGCGATCACGTTTTAGAGAACAGCATCAGCTTTGGTTCATAATCCCGGTTAAAACGAGCTACCATGTGATGGGGTTTAGAACAACAATACATTAAATAATCGTAAATTAATGGTTTCGAAAATTTATTGGAACGTTGTTGTTTGGGATCAGAACCCCATCACATGGTAGCTCGTTTTAAGCGGGATTATGAACGAAAGCTGATGCTGTTCTCTAAAACGTGATTGCTATTCAACGATAGAAAATAGTTTTTGAAAGTGTGAGACACAGTGGTACTGCAGTAAAAAGTGTGATACTGTCTCACACTTGAGTTTGCAGAGAAACCAGAAAGATTAGAAAAAATCGGTTTGCGCTTGAGTATGTAGTGAAGGACCCCTCGACTTGACCCCGCACTTGGCCGTCCTCAAGAGGGCTCAAAAGATACGAAATACTGTACACCCTCATAGGGGTGAGGTGTGCGAAACCCCGATGGTGTGGCTTTATCTCACGTTCCATCGGACACGGGTGGGCTCCGCGGCCCCGCCCCGCACTGCTCCACCGCACGCCGCTTCACCCCGCCCCGCCCCCTTCGAGTCCCTCAACGCAAAATGCCATTCATAAAAGCTATGAAAAATACTACTCGTCAGGTCGGCGCGAGTGCGAAGCCCCGCACGCCACGCCCCGCCACGCCCGCTCGCGTGTGCGTGCCGATAAATCAGAGGGAAAATATTTAAACATGCGTTTGCCCGCAGCGCGCACGCCAGGAAGGGAGCGGTACCTTAAGCCCCATCCCCCACCATCGCTGCAGCCGGGATATTTTCTGCAAATTCTCATGAATGAACACAAGGCAGGGAGGGACCCGTTTCTCCTCCTCCAGCGAGCAGCAGCTGTCGACACATGTCAAACAGGTGTCGTGTCCACACCGCATGGCCGGGCAGACAAGATATCTCCCCGCCGCCGGACTGCCTTGTCTTTTGCAGTTTTCTTTCTCACATTTTTTTTTGTCTTTATTTTTCTATTGCCTTGTATCGTTACCTGCACACCAACATGGAAAGGTATAGGGGAGGAAGGACGGAGGGGTCAATCGAATATCGATTGCAATCTGCTGCCTCTCAGGTTTCAGCGGGCCGCCCGCCCCGCGGCCAGCGCGGCTGCACTCCTCCGCTGCGCGCGAGGATCACTGTCTCTCTCGCACTCATGAGGTGTTCCGTACAGCTGGGAGGAGAGAGAGAGAGAGAGAGAGAGAGAGAGAGAGAGAGAGAGAGAGAGAGAGAGAGAGAGAGAGAGAGTTTAGTTTAATAAAGGATTTATTGAGGGGATTTAATTTACAATTTGGGCCAAAAGGGAAGTGTAAATTTTGTTATAATAAGTGCATGCAGGATTTATGTTTGTGTCCTGAATGTGTAGAGTTCAAAGAAAAAGAATAGTGGAGAAAAGTAGAAAAGAGAGAGAGAGAGAGAGACAGAGAGAGAGAGAGGGAGAGAGAGAGAGAGAGAGAGAGAGAGAGAGAGAGAGAGAGAGAGAGAGAGAGAGAGGGGGGGGGGATGGGGGAGGAGAGCGCTCTTCTGAATCAATCTGCCGCTTCGCGTCGCACTCGCACCATTGCTCGTGCCCGTGTGCGCGCACAGCACACCCAAGACCCCCTTCCTCCCAACCTAACCTCTCTGTCAGGGAGAGAGAAAAAGAAAACCAGGAACACGAGGAATGTCGCGGGGAGAGAATTAACCGATCATCCGTGGCCAAAGTAGATGTGGGCGGGGGCCCCGGGGGCCGCGGGGGGCGGTATCGGGCGGCCGCATCGTCGTGGACCCTCCGGGACCCACACTGACACCTCCTCACCCCCCGCCTGGTGACCCTCTCATTTACTAATGCCAGTCGGACGCCCCCAGCCCCCAGCTGCCGCTACTGGCGGGGCACCGCGCCAGGACATCGCTAGGATATCGCAGAGATATCGAGGGTCACCATCGGCCATCTGACGCCATGGTATGCAGCGCCACCCTTATCGACGAAAAAGCGCAGAAAAACAAAAGAGAGCTAAAGCTGAGGCGGCACGGTCGAGACATGGAAATTTTGGGGAATGCTTTTCAGGGTTTTTGACAGAGTCTCCGTCGCGCGCACAAGTATGGTGATGTCGCTCCCTCGGAGTTTGAGGTGTTTTTTTTTTCTCCTTTCTTTCGTTTCTTTTGTTTATACTACACCTGATTTCCGGCCGGGAGGCGGGCGGAGCTTGCCGAGACACAGACATCAAAGTCCTCTACGATCAATCAAAGGTCCTTTACGGGGGCCGGATCTGGCCGGTTCCACCAGCGAGAGGGTGAGAGAGAGGATGAGAGAGGGGGGGGGGGGAGAGAAAGAGAGAGAGAGAGAGAGTTAGAGAGACACAGAGGCGACGACTCCCTATCGCCCTTGAGGTGCGTTGCGACGCGTACAGGAGGGTTTAGTGTTCAACAGGTCCGGCGGGGCGCCGCGCCGGACACTCATATTCCAGGACGCTCCAAGGACTCCAGGCCTCCTTAGGCCTCGCGCGAGCACTGCGCCCTATTACCCTTGCTTGAAATCTAAGTGCGTACGAAAGTTTGCTCGCAGCGCGGGTGTGTGGCCATTTTATTTCGCCCTGTGCAATGAGGCGAACTGTTCTCTAAGCCAAAACTGTGCTCTACATTCAAGAGGGAGGGATGGGAGAGGGGGTTACTTTAAAAGAAAAATCACCGTGCGACAAGAAAAAAATCATTTAAAAACTAAAATAAAACTTCAAAAGATAAAAATAAAATCAAGAAGAAAAAATGAACAAAGAACCGAAATAAAATTCACAAAATTCAGAAATGAGACATTTTCCGAGAATGTTCCAAAGAAAGTTTTAGAAAGGTCACTGCACACATTTTGTATGGGTGGTCCCCCGTCGGCTCTACATGCAGCATGTCCACAACTACTCATGACGTTTGCTCCCACACTCTCACATCATTCCGCAGAACATCGGGGCACTTGTGTCTGTGTGTGTGTGTGTGTCTGTGTGTGTATGTGGACTGTAAAGTCTGCCGTGTGCGTTTTCTGCAACATTTCCTCCTTTGCCATCCTTTCGTCTTTCGCTCTCCCCTCCGCCTGCCGCTCCTGCTGACAGGCCTGCCGGGCCGGGCCGAGAGTGATAACATCAAGAGGTGCTCTCCCATTGAGCAGGACAAACACAGTCACACGCATACACACGCACACACATGCAGGGAGAGAAAGAGAGAGAGGGGGAGAGGGAGAGAGAGTGAGAGAGAAAGGCACGTCGACCGGAGACACGGCGATTTATGCCTATGGCTCCGATACTAAAGTATAAAACTTGCATCGAGGGACTCAACGCTCCACTGTGGCGGCTCGGCGCGCTGCTCGCAACGGCGTGAACAAGCAGCGCACACCTTTTTTATTTTTTAAAAAAGGAAAAAAAACAAAAAACATTATTCGGAGAGCAGTTCTACCAGAAAATTTAGGCTAGTGTCGCCAGTTAACTCGGCGAAAAATCCCACGAGTACACTGGAAAAACAAAGGTGCTATCTAATGCACTTTGAAAGGCGTAAGTGAAATAGTGCCTTTAGAAAGGCGCTACCGCCCCCAAAAGGTGCTATTTTTGGCCCTATTCGTGCCTTAACAAAGGCATTAGTGCAGTAATACCCCATAAAATTCAATAGCACCCCAAGAAGGGTGCTATATAGCACCTTTGTTTTTCCAGTGTACACCCCGGTGCGAAAGCAGGCGGAGATACTCACCCCTCTTCGGCAAACTCTTTACCTTTTCTCTAGTCCACTGTATATTTTCCTTGCGATTTTGACACCACGTGGGACAGCGGGGAGTAGCGTCGGCGCCTCGGTGAGCGGGACTAGGCTGCATCAGGTTCCTTCCGTCGCCGCTAGATGTCGCAGCAGACACAGTGCAGAACTCACTTATAGAATAAGAGGTTACTGAAAAAAATGGGGTCCTCCAAACTTAGTTTTACTTTTTACAGTTCTATAAAAATTTATAAGAATATAAGGCTGCAAAATTATCCACATCTTACAGTGAAAAAAATAAAAAAAATAAAAAAAAACAACAAGGCTTCATCTACTAATTATTTTAAAAAGAAAGTACTCGTCGAGTGGAAGAAGTTTCTATGCAGGTACATGCATGATCTTGTTAAGGAGTTTTAAATCCTCTACTCTTTCCTGTAAATTTTTTTTTTTTGTTAATAATAATAATTAAAGTTAAAGTTTAAATTTTGTAACAATGACAGGACATCTTTTTGGAAACAATCAAGACTTCGTAAAAGCGAGCCCCAAACTTTTGAATATAGATTAAAAAGTTTTGCATCCATAAATGTTGCAGTGATCGGGACTTAGACACGACCCCTTCCCGTCCCAGGGCCTCCCTGCCACTCCTGGCCTCCGCTCCGCCAGATTAAAAGTGTATGGATCCCGAAATGCAAACACCTTTAAGCATGCTGCTTCCCCAGGGAAGCCCCCGCCCCGCTGACCAGCGCGCCGGCCCCGCCGGGGCCGGGGGACACTTGGAGCCGAGATGAATATGTGCGAAAAAAGCAAACAGACAAACAAATAAATGCCGGCAGCAGTGCGCATACAGCGTGGACAAATAACACAAAACGGGAGAGAGGGGGGAGAAGTGAGTCCCGGGTATGGCGTGGCGTAGCGCAGCGTGGTCCTCCCCCGCGCACCCGAGGGGGCGATCGCGCATGCGCACGAGGACCGTCCCAATTAGTGAAAGAGTACCGTGAGGCGGGCGGCTTCGCGGCGGGGCGGGGCGGGGCGGTTCGGGGAGGGGCGGTTCGGGGCGTGGCGGGGCGTGGCGGGGCGGGGCGTGGCGTGGCGGGGCGTGGCGGGGCGTGGGCTCTGGAGGAGTGGGGCCGGGGACACCGCTCGGGACTCCCGCCGGGGGCGGAGGTGAGGGACTCTACGACATCGGCGGCCGGTCGGTCGCAGCGCGGGCAGCCTAGGGCAGAACGGCAGAACGTGATGGCGTTTCTGCCTGCCGAGCGATTCAGGAGATCGTTCAAGAGAGGCTCTCCTATACCTGCCTCATGAGTGCAACAAGGATGGAGCTATACGGTAGGTATAGGAGAGCCTCTCTTGAACGATCTCCTGAATCGCTCGCCAGGTGGTCGTCGTGGGATGTCCCGTCCTCGTCCCACCCCGTCCCGTCCCGACCCGTCGCGGGTATAGGTACCGCGGCAAGCGTCCTCTCTCTAGCCGAGCTATTCCGAAGATCGCTCTCATACCTCTGTCCTCGTCGCACTTATGGGACACCACCATGGCCAGCATAGGGCACCGCTGTAGGTGCAACAAGGAAGGAGACATTAGAGCGGTCTTCTGAATCAGTCGGCTTGGCGCAGTCCTCGCGGAGGCATGAGCGGAGGGGAGGGTGCAGCGAGGTGGCGTTGTGTCGTGGAGTGTGCCGCGGCGGCGGCGTTGAGGAGGAGGTTGAGGGTGAGAAACAGAAGAGCGTGGGAGGATAGGGGTCGCGCGCGCCACTCGACGGGGTGCCCGCTCCAGCACGCCCGCAGGGGCGGTGCGCCTCTCACCGCAGAGGAACGCACAGCGCCAGGGATCGTTGCATTGCGAGGAGGAAGAGGGCGAGGAGGATGAAGATGGGGACTAGGAGGAGGACGAGGACGAGGACGAGGATGAGGACAAGGACGAGGACGAGGACGAGGACGAGGACGAGGATGAGGACGAGGACGAGGACGAGGAGGACGAGGACGAGGACGAGGAGGACGAGGACGAGGACAAGGACGAGGACGAGGACGAGGACGAGGACGAGGACGAGGACGAGGACGAGGACGAGGAGGGAGGAGGAGGACGAGGACGAGGACGAGGACGAGGACGAGGACAAGGACGAGGATGAGGACGAGGACGAGGACGAGGACGAGGACGAGGACGAGGACGAGGACGAGGACGAGGACGAGGACGAGGACGAGGACGAGGACGAGGACGAGGACGAGGGCGACACGGAGGCAAGCAGATAGGAAGACGAGGAGGACGAAGAGGAGGATGACGAGGAAGACGACGAGGGCGACGAGGAGGATGACGCGATGATGACGAGGACGTAGACGAGGACGACGAGGAAAATGAAAAAGTAAGAGGATATGACGGGGAAGAGGAGGAGGAAGAATAGGGGTAGTTTTTCTCTCGGGGATGAGCCGAGAGAGGCCTTGCTCGTTGGAAGGCGCGATTCGAATAGCGAGGTGGGGCAGCACCGGGACCGGGCCTCCCGCTCTCCTGCGGCTCAAAGCGAAGCATGTATTCGAGAGAGGAGAGGAGGGAGGGAAATACAAATATATGTGGGGAGCAAGTCGCCGTGCCGTGCCGGGACGGGACGGGCGGCCGGCGGTTCTCTTTTGCGGGGGTAAATATAACGGAAAGGACCCCCCGTGTGAGAGTGCGTAGGGGGTGGGGGTGCGCGCAACAGCAAGGGTATGTCTCCAAACACCCCCTGCCGGGCGTCCCCCCTCCCCCCACCTTCCACCCCTACGGCACGCCAGCCCTTTATCAATAACAAGTAACACGCAGCGAACAACACGGCCTCCACCGCAGCACAGCCACCCCGCATGGAAAACGAGGGAGTGAGTAAGAGAGGGGGGGGGGAGAGAGAGAGAGAGAGAGAGAGAGAGAGAGAGAGAGAGAGAGAGAGAGAGAGAGAGAGAGAGAGAGAGAGAGAGAGGGGGGGAGAGAGAGAGGGAGAGAGTGAGTGAGGGAGAGATAGAGCGAGAGAGCGAGAGAGAGGGAGAGAGGCGAGCGTGCTGTTTGCAGCTGGAGTGCAGCGCACCGGAGTAGTACTTTGGATATCCCCCCCGGGGAGTGCTGGCGGCGGCAGTGCATTCATTCACGTTTTACTTACACTGACAAAGATACGTTTCATAAGAATTTAAAAAGAAAAATATTCTAAAAAATATTTTTCTGTGTTATGTTAGTAAAAATTAGTTCTCTTAGTGGACGAAGCCTCTACATTAGTCTGCCCGAAAAGCTCACATTGACCCACCTGTACCGTGATGGTCACTTTAAAAAAAGGTGAGAAAATAAAAAGTCGAAATTAAGATGAAGCTGCTTTTGTATGGCATCGCTCCCCGTGCCGCTGCCGCGGGGACGGTCCTCTTGGCCTGCTGTGGGATGCTGGCCTGGACCGCGCCATCTGGAGTGGGAGAGGTAAACGCTCCCTTCTCATGGTGCGGCCCTGCGGCCTCGCTCCACCAGGTACCCTAGCGCCAGCCACCCGCCCCCGCCCCCACCCCCGAGCAAACACTGACGCTGCGGAAAGACAGGTGCAGCCGGGTGCAGCCCAAAACAAACATCAGAATTGATATTTTTTTTTGTTGTCCTTTTTCCTTTTTCTTTTGCCTCTGAGAGGTTTCAATGATATGGGCTCCGGTCCCGCGGTCAGTCTCAAGTGAAGTGGAATTCTGTGCTAAAGTTACTTATCAATGATGCGATCCTCCATTTTTTCCCTCACGATCCAAAAGTATGGATACGCACACGCTATATCCAATACAAAATCAATGCAAACAAGTTTTAAAATCAGAAATCCCACGCTTACATGTATTTCTCCATCGTATCTCCTGCATAGTGAAGGCTCGGCTCTCGGCTCCTCCATCCTCTGACGACACGCCGCCTCCCCCAACCTCACCCCCGCCCCCGCCCCCGCCCCCACCCCCGCAGGAGGCCGGGTCGTGGAGGGGAGGGTGTTGAGCAGCTCTGCAGGCAGGCAGGGTGCGTCTGTAGGCTGATTCTGAACGGCGTTTAGAAGCGACATCTCTCTTTCTCCGCATGGACGTACCCCGTGAGAGCGACAAGGACAGAGAGACGAAACCATTGTGCGGAATCACTCTACTGTCCGGCCCTGCTGCGGGTACAGCGATTCCGAAGATCGCTCTCGCACCTCCGCCCTTGTCGCACTTATGGCGCCCTGCCATCCACAACGTGAGGCACCACCGGAGGTGCGACAAGGACGGAGGTATGAGAGCGATCTTCGGAATCAGACGGGACGGCAGAGACGCCGGCGCCGATGCAGACTCCCGATATCGAGACAGCGCGACAGCCACCCACCTCCACCTTCTTCCCCGCCGTCTGCTCTCGTCCAGCAGAGTGTCTCCGCGAACGGCGTTTTCAAAGTACGCTCTCTCTTGCTCCTCATGGCAATGCCGCATGAGAGCGACAAGGACAGAGAGACGAAATCACTGTGCGCGCGCGGCATTGCCCAACAGCGCGCCGTGGGGCGGGGCCCGGGGCCGCCCAGCCGTCAGACACCGTGGCGCCCCGCCGTCTGATTCCGTAAAGCGGTTAGTAGTGTCCTCTCTCTTGCTCCTTATTGGCTGAGCGAACGGAATCGTTACCGCAGACTTAACCTAGTCTCAGTGAAGCCACCTCTTTCCAGCCGCGGTTGACACCCGGTGGTCGCAATCCCGATCGAGGCCGCAACCCCAGTTTAGCCAACCTATCGGAAAAGATGGTTATCGGAACTGCTACGGAATAGGAGCTTAGGAGGAATTTGAGGAACAGAATTTTCAAGTAATGAATGTTTAAAGTAAAAGGTGAGTCCGATTTCGTCTGAAATATATATATTTAAAATGATTCCTATGTTTGAAATGAAGTGGAACTTCTCGCGGGAATGTTGGTGCACTTGACTCTCAGCAGACGAATAGTGCGGTATATTTGTTTTTGTTTTGAGATGGAAGGGAAGGTAGGAAGGAAGGAGGCACCGAGCACGAACAGACGAACAAGTTGAAACATGTCGACTTAAAATGCCAAAGTGCAAATGTTTTAAAACCTAAAACCCATTAATTAGTTCGGTTATTCACCGACATGGGTTATTTAATAGGGTCGGTATTGGCCCACACTTCGAGTTTCCATGATTTAGGGCTCTCAAGGCACCACTCGTCGTCTAAATCTTAAACCACCCTACTTTTGGCGGAATAACACAACCTAAAGAAGACAATAATTAACAAAACTCTACACAGTAACAATATATAACACCTGTAACATACCTGAAACATACCAAGTTTAAAAAATAAAAAAATAAATAAAAATACAGCTTTTTCTACTTACAGGGAATGAAAAGATAAACAAAAGGACATCGCATTTCATTTAAAAAAAAATCTTCATTCCTACATCCGAGAAGATAATGTAAATTAAAAGAAAATACAACCACCACCAAATCACCGAGATCCCACCCTTCGCTCAGCCTTGAGCTATTAGCTCTGCCTAGTATAGCTTCACCCAATGAGTGCGACAAGGACACAGAGATGAAACGCGCACGAAACCGACTTTCGGAATACGACGGCTGGCCGGCCAGTGCGCCTGCCTGCGGTACCAGTACCCGCCAGAGCCAGCAGAGCGATTCCGGTGCAAGCCCTCCTCGCTCTGTCTCTCTCGCACTCATGAGGTATACGCCCTATGGGTGTGAGAGAGACAGAACCCGCCGGTGCCCGCCGGTGCCCGCCGGCCCTGCCCCGTTGTCCTGTCACCCCCGGCCCGGTTCGTTCGCTGTCGATACGGCGAGCGTCGGGTGTAAATCTCTCCCGCCGCCGTCGCCCCGCTTGGTTTCCCTCTCCTGCAGCGCAAGTCCGAGAAATAAATAAAATTCGAACGGCGCTCTATACGCCCGTCCCGTCCGCCCCGGTCGACCTCTCCGCCCCGCGCGACCATGCGCCCGAGCTGCGGAGCAAAACAATACACCCCTTTTTTATTTAGATTTTTCCCTCCATCTTCTTGAATGTTTTTTATTTTATTTTTTTTAGGCAACGGAGTTGCCTTCTAAAATCGCTTTGAAACGTCTGTCAATTGTTTTATATGGCCCCTTACGGGAGGAAAAAATCCGCTCCAACGATTTTTATAATATTACCTACAGTTATAGTATGTAAACTTGTATACTCACTCTGAAAGTTTAATGGAAATTTAAACTACAGATTTTCTGTAAATTTGAATTGAAATTTCAGTTGCTATGGTAATGCTCGACTTGTCGGCTGAAATCACCTGGAGAAGGGGATAGTTTTTCGTGGTGGGGCTAGGCGGAGTCGAGCCAACACGGAGCGAAAGAGAAACCTCTAAAGTCTGCGTTCAAACAAAGCTCTGCTTCAGTGACACGCTCAAGAAAGAGATGACATCACTGAAATTCGCACGTGACCACCATACCGCCCTTTCGAAACCTACTTCATTTTTACCGAACGAACAGTCGACTGCGGCGCACTTCTGCCAACCTAAGATAATAATTTCAAATCGTAACGTAGGGGGATTAGTGATCCTTTTCATGTTTTCAAGGTTGGCACGTTGTGTAAATAAGGTTTGTTTGAGGTGGACGCGCGTGCGCTGTGTCGCCGGCCGTCTTTCAACCATGGCTGCCTCGGCCGGGAGCTGAGGCTCCCACCTCGCGACTTTAAATCATCGTATAAAGTTATCGAAACGTTGACAAGGCGAACTGAATGCGTAAATAGTACTTTTTTACCTGCAGAAAACGGTTTGGTAAGTTTGACTTCAATCTGGTGAGCAGAATTCATCGCGCGCTTGCCCGCGATGTCCTGGGCGTATCAGCCGTATTAGTTAGGGCCCCGGTTCGCACCTTCAGTGCGCCCGGTGCAGGGGACGGTATTGTTGACGTTCCGCTCCGGCCGTGACCTCGCCGCCCATTTTTTGCCGTTAGAAGGAGAGCTTCTTTTCTCTCTTTTTCCTGGCGTTTAGATGACGGCCTAACTGCCGGAGAGTATTCATTGCCTGAAACCCGCCTCATCAAATCGAACTTATAATTATTTAGTCACTATATCTTGACTATTGTAAACTAAACAAAACTACTGCGTTTTCTTACAGTCTTATTATACACTCACAATAATTTTACCATAGTTATAGAAACTCCGTTGTCTACCAGGATTTCGTGAAATCGTATTTTTATTTTTTTACTGCAGCACCACGCGCGAGGGACAATGGGTGAGGCGGCAGCAGGCCGGCCGGGTAGAGAGAGAAGGGAGGCACTTGTCGTCGCGGGCATCACCTGGCGGAGGCCGCGGCGCGGCGTGGCGCCCCTGCCGACTGATTCAGAAGGGCGCTCTCCTCGCCCTGTCTCTCTCGCTCTCATGGGGTGCGCCGGACAGGTGCGAGAAAGACAGAGCGCGGAGAGAGCACTCCTGCATCAGTCTGCTAGGCAGGCTTATCTCGCCGTCACCGGGGCTGACTGGGTGCCGCGCGGGGCGGGGCGTGCGCCGTCCACGCGCGGCGGAGGCTACACGTATCTCTCATCACCCCGCGGAGTGGGCCGCGAGGGTAATGGACCGTGCCACCCCCTCGCACCGCGGCCGCGGCCACGGCGGGCGCCACCACAAAGTTTGACAAGTGGCCAGGTGTGGTCGGTCGAGTCCTCTCCTGGGGCGGGCTGAGCACGCTGCTAACGCTAGCTAGCTAGTCACGGTCACGGTCGACTTGAGATCCCTCGACGGGCGCAAGCAATGCGCTGTCTGACCCTGAACCGCGCGCGATGTCCTTCCATACGCTCTGGAAATGCCAGGAAGTGAGTGAATGTCATGGTCTTGTTGGTGTGCGAATTTACTTTCCGTAGTATACGCTTGAAAAAAGTAAAAATGTGACTATTCTCGGACTTTTTTTTCACTTGAGGGAAAAATAATCGAGGGAAAACAACTCTGAATTTTGGTGGGCAAATTTTGTGAAGTTTTAGTGAATTTTATTGAATATTTACGACAATTCTGTGAAACTTTGTGAATTTTCCTGATATTCTTTGAATTTTTCTAAAATTCTCTGAGTTTTCCTGAATTTTTCTGAATTACGAGGTGTACAAAATTTCAGAATTGTTTCCCCCTCGACAATAGTAAAGTGGAGAATGCGGGCAGTGTGGGACAGTCACTCACTTGAGTTTTCAGTGTTCCCGAGTTCCTGACCCCGCCGCACCACCGATCAGCTGTCTTATTCCGCAAATCGGTTCGTTGTGTCCTCTCTCGTGCTCCTTATGGATTCGCCCCAAGAGTGCGACCTCGGTGTGACAAGGGCAGATAGACGAGACCGACTTGCGGGCGGAATCAGAATGCACCTCTCTTTGTTGCTCTCGAGAGATCGCCGCCGCCGCCGCCGCCGCCGCCACTACACGATAGTGACGCCTCCCGTCCAAACCGCATGAATTTATCTAATTTTTCGCGAGTCGCCATGAAAACGCCGTGTGCGAAACAAGTCCAGTGTCTCAAACTAGCGGCTTGCCTCCGCACGATTGTGCAACAGTCGCTCTAGTGCGTGAGTTCTCTCTTTTTTTAAAACCCGACGAACAGCTGATCCAGATCAAGTTTTAGGTTAGGCCGGCGCGATGGTTTCCACACAGCGACCGCCCAGGTAAGGGTAAGTGTCTCTGGTCGTCGTTGATTCGTTTCTACTAATTATTTCGTATCAACACAAGTCTTTAAATGAAAATCAAAAACCGTCGAGATTCTCCCCACAGAAGGTTTTGTATATGTACGATCGCCGCCGCCGCGCGCCCGGCCGGCCGGCCGCCGAAAATAAAATAAAATTGTAGCTTTATTTTCTCCCACTCCCGCCTTAATACCACCCTCATAAAATAATAGCCGTACGCCGTACAATGGGCGCAGGTAAGCCTTGCCTTTTCAAGGACCGGCCCGGGCCTGGCCGCCCTGCCGCTGCCCTGGGTCCAGAATAACTTACCCGGCGCCGCTCAGCCCGCGCCTGCCCAGCCGGGCCCCGAGCCCGAGCTCCAGGAGGATGCGGTGCCGACTTAAATTGTAATATTTCTTTTTTTCATCTCCCAAATTTTGTCTGCAATAAATAACCCGAGTGTGGGAATGTCACGTCACGATGTGGTCCCCGCTGACCTCTCATATCACCTCAAACTCGGTGTGGCCGCGCGGGTTTGGGGCGGGGCGGGGGCGGGGGTGGGCACCACGGCTGCACCTCGGAGACACGCGTTTTCCCTTGGTGCTTGGTGCTTTTATCGTTTCTTTGTCCTCTGCTGCCTGCCTGCTTGCCTGCCGATTATTGTCGACGCCGCAGATAAATCGGGGCGCGACGCAATGGCGTCGTTGGACATGGTGGCGGAGGGGCGGGGCGGGGCGGGGCGGGGCGGGGCGGGGCGTACCAGTGAAGGGCGAACCTGCTGCCGCCGGGCCGGGGCGTGGCGAGAGGGATACGTTACGGGTTCAAGACCAACCCAACCCTGTAGCACATCGAGTTACGCCCCATCCGGGCCCCGATCTTTTCCAGGTCGGCGCGGGACACATACAGACAGACAGTGCGAGGGGCTCTGGTGGTCGATATTGTCCCTCCTGGGAGCGGGTCCGGGCCGAGACGTCAGTGGCCGTGTCTTTTGTGGCGTCCCGATAAGAACCTGGGTCCGGCCAGAGGCACCAGCAGGAAAACGAATTCCGCTTTCATCGCCCCGTCTCTCTCGGACTCATGGGCTCTGCCGTAGACGTACGAGCGAGACAGAGCGAGGAGAGCGCTCTTCGGAATAAGTCGGCAGGCACCGCCGCGCGGGGCGACAAGCGGGGTGCGACCAAACTGGTTCCCGGTGGAGAGGGTCCCGCGGGAGAGGGAGGCACCTGGGAAGTACTTCCCCGCAGCCGCGCCGGGCCTGGCAGGTGCCGTACGGAACGTTAGGACCCGCCCGCATTACGGCAGGGGGCCCATCAGCCCTCAGCAGCCCCGCATTGCTATTCGCCTTGGGTTCCGCGCGACACGGCGAGCCGGCCGCCGGGGCCCCAATGTCGATAGAATTTATGAATAAAATATCAGGCCTCGCCAAATATGTAGCGGCCAATAAGGAAGCTTGCCACGGGCTCTCTTTCCCCACCACAACCACCACTTGTCTTTGTTCTCTCTCCCTTCCACTCGACTCTCCCCGCCTCTCGCACTGTCTCTCATTCCTTTCTCTTCCGACCGACCGCCCCTCCCTTTCCGTCTCTCTCTCTCACTCCCTCTCTCTCTCTCTCCCTTCGTCGACGACGACAAAGGGATGCCTCGCCTCGGGGCCGAGGCCGAACCGAACGTCTGAACGTGCCCCATATATTAGAGAGGGGCTGGGCACAGCCGGGCAGAGCCGGGCCTACGGACATGCCGTCCATCTTACAGTTGTTGGCTAAAACAGACGGTCAGGAGCAGGCCGACCAGCAAGGCAGCTGGCCCCCGCCCCGCCCCGCCCCGCCCCGCCCCGCCCCGCCCCGCCCCGCCCCGCCCCGCCCCGCCCCGCCCCGCCCCGCCCCGCCCCGCCCCGCCGGCCCCGCCGGCCCCGCCGGCCCCGCCCCAGGAAATGTTTACATGAATTCAATGCGACTCAGTCCCGACTTGAGCCGGTGCGGCGGGGCGGGGCGGGGCGGGGCGGGGCGAGGCGGGGCGGGGCGGGGCGGGGCGGGGCGGGGCGGGGCGGGGCGGGGCGGGGCGGGGCGGGGCGGGGCGGGGCGTGGCGGGGCAGGGGCGGGTGCACGTTTGCGCTCGCAGGGAGCGACTCGGACTCGTGTGTGCGCTGCTGGCGCTGCGCGCTCGACTACGCGACGCCCATATCGTTCAGCCGCGTCCGATATTCCGATGAAGATCGCCTCCGTCTGCTCCGTCCTTGTCTTACTCATATGAGTCCAGGGTCGACACGTGTCAGGAAAATCAGTAAAATGTCAGAATTTTATAAGTTTTCAGGTAAATGTCTGGATATTGAAAGAAAAGTGCCAGGAAAATAAGCGCCATGACCAAATGTTGCCTAGCCGCGGCTGTGATGTGACGGTCGGTCGTACTCAACATCTTTCAATTTTGCTCTGGGGAGTCACGCAAGGAAAAAGTTTTGTAAGAAAACTGTAATGAATAAATATAATTTTAAAACTTGTAAATGAGTGGCATAAACCTGATGAGGCCCTGCCGTCTCCAACATGGCGTACCGACACAGGTGTGGGTGTGACAAGGACAGGAAGTCACTCCTGTCCGTTTCGGCCGGGCGGCTCCAGACCGCGCGCGTGCTCGCGTGCGGCGGTGGCGCCCGGGAGGTAGGCAACCCATTCGACACGCGTGCATCGCGTCGCACGCGCGCGCCTCCCACACGCACAACGGGACGCTCACTTCGCAAAATCATTGTTTGGCACAAAGAAAATCATTTTAAAAATTCCGAAAAAAAAACTGACAAAAAAAGTCAAGAAGAAAGATACAGAAAAATCGAAAATAAAACGAAAAAAAAATGAAATAAAAAATGAAAAAAATCAATAATGGGGGGAAAATATCAAAATTTGACTACTAGTGATTTTTTTCTTGAAAAATCAAAATTAAAAATAATAAGCAAATAAAAAAGGAAAAGATAAAACAAATCATTGTACACATTTCGTATGAGTGGCTTGCACCATCGCTACCGCGCAAACCCCTGCGTGCTCTCGTATTTATTACCGCTTGCTCAGCGGAAGTGATTATTGTCTATTTTTATTGATTTACTATTTTTCGCGGTGTCCCCGAGTGATGTGACGGATCTCGTCCCGTCCTGCCTCGTCTCGTCTCGTCCGCGCTGAGCCGCGCGAGCCCAGCATTGCATTGCTGGTCCAGAAGAAGAGCGGCCGCCCGAGGAAGCGCGGCGGGGAATTTAAATTTCGCGTGCGACTCGGACGCGTAGCAATTCGCTAGGTAGGCAGGTAGTCTCCCGGCGTGCGTAGCGGCCCTGGCCGGCCCTGCCCGGCCCTGCCCGACGAGATGCTCTCAGGAGGACGGCGGCCTGCATGCTGTGCACCGGGATGCACTCCCGCCCGCCCCGCCCCGCCCCGTCGCCTCTGACCTCGTTGAATGTATTCAGCAGTGTCTCCTCTCCTGCAGCAGCAGCTGTTTTATACATCGGCTGGACCTGCGACCTGCTCGTCGTTGCGTTTGCTCTGACGCACTGTTTGTTTGTTTGTTTGTTTGTTTGTTTGTTTGTTTGTTTGTTTGTTTGTTTGTTTGTTTGTTTGTCCGTGTTTTTTCTCTTTCCTTTTTTCCCCCGTTTGTTGTAATTTTTATCCCCTTTGCGATTGTTCTCTTTTGTCGTACTTTTCATCGACGTTAGACACGCCAAAGGTGTGAGAGCGACATTGTTATTTTCAATTTTTTCCCCACTTAACTTTTTAATCTAGTTTTGTAACGGAACCCAATTCGCGCGATCGATGCACAATTTTGAGTTGTGCGTGATAATCCTGTCGATCACTTGAACGAGTAAAAGTATGCGGGAATTCATTCATACACCTTCTCGTGTGTGACGTTCGCACACTTGGGTTTCCGCCGTTTCCGCAGTGCCCTCCGCTCTCTCGCTCTGCTCGAGATGATCGATTCCACCGCGCGGGCTTCCTTAAGCCTTATTGGTAGGCACCGCGCGGCCCGCGCCGCCCCGCCCCGCCCCGCCCCGCCCCGCCCCGCCCCGCCCCGCCCCGCCCCGCCCCGCCCCACCCCGCCCCACCCCGCCCCGCCCCGGCCGCAGCGCAGCTCGGACACCTGTCCATTCACATGCCTGTGCTAAATACAGAATGAGCTCGGGGCTGGCGGCGCGGCGGCACAACGCTGGCGGGTATCACGGCCCCGCCCCGCCCCGCCCCGCCCCGCCCCGCCCCGCCCCGCCCCGCCCCGCCCCGAGGCATGCCCCGAGGCTTGTCACCGCTTCCCTCCCTCCCCCCACTCCTCTCGAGTACTCTCCGGTCCCCCTCCCTCCCCCCTATCCCCATACCTCCTTTTTGCTTTCCGAAGTGATCCCGTTTCAGTCGTAAGTGACCCCCTCCTCCCTTAACCCTCCCCCCGTCCACCCCGTCCTTCTCCTCCACCATCACCGCGCTGTCAGCTGAAATCGTGATCCTTGATCTGGATGCGGTCGATGGGGCGTGGCGGGGCGTGGCGTGGCGGGGCGGGGCGGGGCGGGGCGGGGCGGGGCGGGGCGGGGCGGGGCGGGGCGGGGCGGGGCGCACTGGTGTCGGTCACTTGTCGCACGACCGGCGCGCACGCAGTACCGCGGCGACAGGTGGAGCCGGACTGGCCCGCCCCGTGTAGAAACGCCGAGAGGGAAACAACTCTGAATTGTGATATGTACAAATTTTGTTAATTTTTGTTAATTTTTGTGACTATCTAAATTTGTGTTAAGTTTTGTTAATTTTCCAAAAGTTTTCTGATTCTTTCTGACCCTGTCTGAGTTTTTCAAAAATTTCTAGGTGTGCACAAATTTTAGAGCTGTTTTCCCCTCAAGAAAAGTTGTCGGCAATACAAGGCCGATCCTGTTTGGAAGGAGTTTGGCTTTGTTCGCCTTTGCACGGTTGTCCGAAAGTCAGAATATTATTTACTAAAAATTTTTTTCTTAAAGAAAAAAGTAAAACAAGAAAAACAGAACGCCGCAGAAGCACACAGTCGAGTATAACTTCTGCCTCTACAATAAATTGTATTTAATATTCTAAAATCCTCTCCTCCCCCGTCCCCCGTCATTATCCCCAGTGACCTCGCCCAGCTCTCGCCCGCCGTAGCGCCCCCGCGGTACTCATTTCTCGTACGGCCGGCGCCAAAGTGAATGGATGCGATGGCCAAGTCGTTTCGGAAGTCATTTGTTTGGGACCCTCTGCCGCTCAGGCCGTCCCACGCGGCGGGGCGGGGACTCGCGGTGTTCTCGTGAGCAAGAGAGAGAGAGAGAGGTAGAAGGAGAAAAGAGAATTTTTTAAGTATCGAAGGCAGGCAGGCGCGGGCTGGGAGGTTCTCTGACGTGCCTTCTCCTTCTATCGAAAGTATGAATTTCAGTGTGTTTTATATACCGCGTGCCTAGCAGGGCGGGGCGTGCGCGACGTGTGTACGGAACACATTATAAAGTTTTGGCTTATTTAAATTAGGCTGTAGACAAGATATGAGCGACGATAGTGTAGAAGTGTGCGAGCAACGCTCGCGCCGCCGCGGGGGTACCGACCGCGCGCGAGAGAGAGCAAGGCGCCGTGCGAGGAAGAGAGAGAGAGAGAGAGAGAGAGAGAGAGAGAGAGAGAGAGAGAGAGAGAGAGAGAGAGAGAGAGAGAGAGAGAGAAGGAGAGGTTGCCTCGATAAATCAAAACGCTCAACATGTCATTCGTGCACATCCAGAACGTGATGTGCTCTCCTCCTCTTCCCACCTTCCCCTCTCCCGACTGGACGCTAAGCAAACACAGGACCTGCCGACTTGAGAGAGAGAGAGAGAGAGAGAGAGAGAGAGAGAGAGAGAGAGAGAGAGAGAGAGAGAGAGAGGCGGAGACAGAGACAGAGGGAGAGGGAGGCAGGCGCCCCGAGAGAGGCTGTGGAGAGGAGAGAAGCCTCCCCTCCCCCACCACGTGGCCCCCCGGGTGGGCGGGGCCCCCAGCATGCCGCGGACCAATGGGAGCGCGCGCTGGCGGCCGGGCCGACGGCGAGCCTGACCGCGTCGCCGTCGGGAGGCGCCACCGTCGCGGCCCGAGCCTGCCGCGTGCGAGCGAGATGGCGCGATGGTGAGGAGCGAGCGAGTGCGAGCGAGATAGTCACGCAGGCAGGGCCGGGGGCGGGGCGGGGCGGGGCGGGGCGGGGCGGGGCGGGGCGGGGCGGGGCGGGGCAGGGCGGGGCGGGACGGAGCTGGGCGGCGCGCGCGCGCTCTCTCGCTTGCCGGGCCGGGCCGCTCACTGCTCACTCCGCGGACGACCTCCGTGCCGAGAGAGAGCCTGCCCCAGCCGTACCGCTCGAGGAGGAGGCCGCCGGCTCGCGCGTGTGTGTTTCGTAGTCCAGCGCCGGCGCGGCGTGGCGTGGCGTGGCGTGCTCCGCGCGCGGGGCCTGCGCAGTGCGTTTGCGCCGCTCCGACCAACCAACCCCCCGCCGACGCCGCCTCCTCCGGTGTGCTCGTCACCACCCACCCACCCCGCCCTGCCACCCACCCACCATCGTCACCGCCACCCCCTGCCGCAGCAGCCGTCATCCCCCTTCCTCCGCCCCCTCATGATGATGATGATGATGACGGCCTCGATGATGCCGGTGCCGATGACTTCTGATGAAGAGCAGCAGCAGCAGCAGCAGCAGAGCCTCCTTCAGGGTCGCCTCTAGTGCCAGTGCCAGTGCTATTTGTGCGTACGCGCGTGTGTGTGTGTGTGTGAGTGTGTGTAGTGCCGCGCGGCCCGCCGCCCTGCCGCCCCGGGGCACCGCGCGAGAGAGTTGCGGTGGAGCACGAGGACGCCGTCAGACACCCAGAAGCGCGCGGCACCGGAGCCCCCATGGGAGTGTATGAGAACCAGCCAGCTCAACGCACCGGGATGCATTGGGTGAGTAGTGAGCAGTGACGATGGGCGGCCAACTATTGTATTTCTGTGCACACTTGCTTTGTATTTCTTGGTATTTTTATTGTATTTTTTATAACTATTTTAAAGAATTATGCTTAGTATTTTTATTATTTCCTCGTATTTATCGTGTATTTCTTGTATTTATTTTTTAGAAATACGCGTGTATTCCTGTGTATACAATTTCTGAGAGTTGGCCGCCTCTTAGGTAGTGCGTAGTAATAATTATGTTGTGGTGTTTGAATTATGTTGCTGTTGTAGTTGGGTGTATGACAACGTTATTGTTCTGTTCCTGCTTTCCTACATTCGGGTTTCTGCACAATTTTTGTTATTTTTCGAAGGATTCAAGTTGGGTATAGACAACTACAAATTCGTTCAGATGGGGACCTAAACGCCCGCAGTGAGGGGCCATATGATTTCGATTTTTTGATGCAGTTTGTCAGCATACCTCCGACTGAAGTGTATAAATGGCTACCTCTTCTCAAAAATGCGTAGCCATTCATTCGGGTGAGGTTTCCAATAAGTGGTGTTGGAATGTAAATTAAGTGACCCTAGGGTTCCTCATCCCTTCCCTGCCACGTCTCAGTGCGTTTGAAATTTTACTTCCTGGTGCAGGGAGACCGGAAGTGGGACGTTATCGGATTTTGATACCGGCGGCGGCTGACACAAAGTACTCGCCGAACGCAATCTTGAATGACCCACTTGCCGGAGTGTTTAAAACGAAGATGACAATTTCCTATTCATACATTGTATGAAAAAGATAAAGCAACGCGTTTGTCGTTTTTCACTCTCCCAGTTCAGAGTGTAAAGGATAGGGAGGCATTTTACGAATGATGAGAGATAAGGTTCTGGTTCTAAAATATATTTTTGTGTGTGTCATTGTAATTTTGTGTCTGGTGAGGCAGGTGTCATGATGCTAATGTGAGCCGGGCCGGGCGTGGCGGGGCAGAGCGGAGCGTGCCGCTCCTACATCTAGTGCCATTCCGGACGATTTGCGTGCTAAACGATGCAGGCCGTACCACCACCTGCCGCGGTAGCGGCTGTCATTCGTTTTAATTTTTGCTACATTGTGGCGATCGTTCAGTACTTATGAGAACCGGTATGAGTGAGTATCGCGCGTATGGCCGCAGAATATGTTTCACTCTTTTATAAAGAAGTCAGCGGGCGAGGAATACTCCGAGAGGGGAGTCACTTCGAAAAATAAATGCACGGCCCCAATAAAATCATTTCAAAAAATACAAAATAATTTTAAAAAAATCATCTAAAGAGACAGATACATAAAAATGTGGAAAATCGAGAAAAAATTAACAAAAGCCCGAAATACATTTGAAAAAATTTCTGAAATTGGAGTACAAGATCAAAATTTATCAAAAAATAACAGAAATTTTTCCTTCAAAATCCAAAGAACAATCAAAACAAAATATAAAATAAAAATCAAGAAAATCAAAAGTCGAAAAATCACTGTCCATATTTTGTATGAGTGATCCCCCCCTCGCGTGGTATATTCGGTTCAGTTCTGACCGGCCGCGGAATACGTATCGTGGGATCGTGCGGCGATGATTTCATTCATTGAAACGGAAGCTCCCGCAAGAGTATTCGCGCGGTCTGTTGTCTGCTGTCCCGGGGGGGACCCGCGGGACCCGGCCGCCGTTAGAACGTCATACCGAATATGGAGCAATAAAATTATTTGGTTTGTTTGGACGTCGTAAAAGCATTGGGATCGTAAAGGCGTGCGCCCGACCGTGTGTGTGTGCGCGCGCGCGCCCGCGTGTGTGTGTGCTCTTTGGCTCTGGGCATTTAGGTAATGAGAAATTAAAAAGGAGTTAAAACAAACAGTTATTTTCATAACTCGTGAAATTTATGTGATTCTGCCGGAACGTTTTTTTTTTCTTTTTTTCCCCCCGCTGGTGGTATCTTTAGCCACTCACTTCGGCCGCGCGCACTCCGGGTAAACGGTCATACCTCCTTCGCGCCCCAATGGAATCCGTTGGGAAAGGATAAAAAGGATGGAAAGAAAAGCTTTTGGGAAGCAGCGGAAACAGAAATGACAAGTGCAGTGTGATTCCCCCCTCGTCTTACTGCAATATTACCTGCCTCCAATTATAAGTTCAAAATTTATCGTGCGGAACCGCATCAAATTATGGGAGTGCTTTTGTTTTTGATGGCGGAAAAATCCCTCTGTGAGTGAGTGTGTGTGTGAGAGTGTGTGCATGTGTGGCACACACTGGTGGTCGTGTGGTCCGCGGCGGGTGTTCTGCATTAGGGCGAGTTTAAATTCCGTGGATAGTCGCTCCGGATTAGCCTTCTTATAAAGCATTGTGGTGTGGCGCCGACTCGCGGGGGCTTAGTTGTTAGGCCCCTCGACCACCGACAAGTGACAAAGAGGCTTCTGTCTTGAGTGAAACGGTGGCAGAAAAGTACTCATATTTATTTTTAAAAAAAATTAGAAAAGGGGCTTTGCAGCAGTGAACTAAGCAGACTTAGTTCTACCCCCATGCCAATTTTTATCAAAATCGCATAGAGAATAATTCTTCATTTACATAATGGGCCGTGCTAATAAAAAAAATTCTACTCGGCGACAAAATTATAGGGCTGCTTCGTGCCCAAAACATATTAAAATACTGCGGTGCTTGAACACCTGCTACTTAGGCAACATGCGCACACTGGCGCGTGGCGGTTGCCTATCGCGGCCATAGTCCAAGGGGGAAATAACTCTGAAATTTTTGTGCACCTCGTAATTCAGAAGAATTCTGGAAAATTCAGAAAAACTCGGGAAAAATTAAGATGAAACTTGCTAAAAATTTAAAGAGACCCTGTACTCCAAACTTCAGAGTTGTTTCCCCCCGTGGGGCCAGGCACTGTTTTCGCGCTGTTCCCAATATTACACTGTTAAACCAAGTGTGCAATTGCTCAACTGCCGCGTGTAACACTTCCCTTGTTGAACCCCTTGCAAGTGCACAACTGTCGAGTTGAACACTTACAAGTGTATAACTGGCGAGTTTGACACTTGCGATTGCACAGCTGCTGAGTTACTCACTTGGACGTACAGACTGGAAGTTGCAGCCTTGCCAGAGTTGAGCAGTTGCACTCTTGGTTTATCAATGTACCGGTTTTGATCGATCACGCGTCGAGGACTCGATTTCTTGGAGAAATATATATACGAACTACTGCGCTTGCGCGCGCGGCATTCCAGGCATTCGCGCGGGAGGGCTCCGGGCTCCGGGCTCTGGGAGCGCGGGTGCTCCGGCGGCGTGGAACTCAATGTCCCGGAACCATATCGTATCCGTCATGGGCTGGTTCATGGCCCTTGAGGGCTGCAGGGCAGCGCACCAGGCCTGCCTCTGCCGCCGCGCCTCGCGTGGTTCCGATGTTCTTCCCTCACGAAGAAGTCCTTTATGCACGTCATTACCACCCAAGGCGCGCCCTTCTGCTAACTAGTACAACATCCCGCCGGGGAGGGCGGCCGTTTTATTGCACTTAATTAAATAATATGGAAAAAGTGCGCAGGCCGGGCCGCTAGAGTGTTTCAGCAAAACACCTTTTGCAGATATCAAACGCGTTCGTGGTCTCAAATCGATGGTTTTGGTTAGTAACCCACAGATCCGAAGTCGTTTTACTCTGCGATAAACCATAGCCGTGCCCCAAGGGGCCTAAGTAGGGCCTAAATGAGTCGAAATTCAAAGTATGAAAATTTTTTATTAAAGTTGGCCTAATGGGTAAACACGTCATTTTGAGACCCTCTGGGCGAAAATTTCGTCCGTTTTGCCGTATCTGTCGTACTTTTTGAGATATAGACAATTTTTTCTCAATTTTGGAGCTTTTTTGAAAACATGTCGAAAAACTCCTCCTGAAGTCCTAGTTTTGGGTCAAAAGTGTCGAATTAGGGCTTGTTTTTAACAGAAAGACGAACTCTGTCAGAAAAAAAATTTGCGCGGGGCAGGAGCACTTGAGAAGCGCCTTGCAAAGTTGCTCGAAATTGCTTAAAAATGGCTAAAATTTGAAAAATCAAAATTCCACAGGGACGTCCCACCGCCCCGCGAAAAATTTTATCTGATAGAGTTCGTCTTTCTGATGAAAACAAGCCCTAATTCGACACTTTTGACCCAAAACTAGGACTTCAGGAGGAGTTTTTCGACATGTTTTCAAAAAAGCTCCAAAATTGACAAAAAATTGTCTATATCTCAAAAAGTACGACAGATACGGCAAAACGGACGAAATTTTCGCCCAGAGGGTCTCAAAATGACGTGTTTACCCATAAGGCCAACTTCAATACAAATTTTTCATACTTTGAATTTCGACTCATTTAGGCCCTACTTAGGCCCCTTGGGGCACGGCTATGGTTTATCGCAGAGTAAAACGACTTCGGATCTGTGGGTTACTAACCAAAACCATCGATTTGAGACCACGAACGCGTTTGATATCTGCAAAAGGTGTTTTGCTGAAACACTCTACCGGGCCGCGCCGCCCCGACGCTGCTGCTGCTGCTGCCTGCGCACGGGGCAAAAATGTGACGCCATATATTTCTCTTTCTCTCCGCGGGTATTCTCTCGCTCTCTATCTCTCTCTTTTTGCGCGCTGCGGACGGCCGGGACGTTTTATGTGTGTGTGGCGCCGTGCACAGCTTGATGTACAACGAGACGCACATCACACCAGCTGGGTGGCGCGCCGGGGCGGGCTGCACGAAATACTGCATGCTATTTGCACCAGTTCAGAAGTCAGAAACGTAAAACTCGACTCGACATTCACGCCCTAGACTTTATCTTAATCGAAAAATGTCCATTATTGGACCTATCGCGCGACGCGACGTTTTTGTAATTTTGTTTTAGGTGGTGGTGGTGGTTAGGGGGTGGGGGGGTGGGGTGTCGAGTGATTTATTTTTTGGCGTGTAAGGAGGAAAACATTTTCCACCTCTTTCTCTCCTTCCTGCTGCCAGTCTCATGTGGCGAAGCTGTGGGTGCAGAAGGAGCAACATATGTGTATCGGTCCAATGTGGGTGGGGCGAGAGAGAGAGAGAGAGAGAGAGAGAGAGAGAGAGAGAGAGAGAGAGAGAGAGAGGGGGGGGGGCGTTCTCCTGCTACCGGTTCGACCCCGCCTCCTCTGCCTCCTGCTCCGCCCCTTCCCGTCCCGCCCCGCTGCCGTTCGATAAGCTTTGTGTCAAACGAAAACTTATTGTCTCGCCGCCGAATGACTACACCGTCAAAAGTCTCGCATATAAGAAATTTTATCGAATGAAAAATCGTTGTGTATTTGCTTTGATTTTGCGGTGCTGTCGCAAAAGTTCTTCGCGGCATGTCTTCCATCCGGCGCTGATTTCTTACTGACAAATCTCAATCTTCCAAGTTTTTCCTAAGACATGGGAAAACATAAACTTGTAAGGTTTGAGATGTATATAGTGCCTGGAATCGTAGGAGAGGGAGGGGGGGGGGGACAACCGGGCGGCGAAGTGTGTTCCGGCGATTATCGCGAAGAGAGCGTTTTGCGCCGTATAGCCGCGCTGCTATCGAAGCGGACAGGAGTTTTCAGTTAGTCACCTGCAGGACACGAGTGCACGCGCGGGGTGGGGGCGGGGCGAGGGAGAATGTTATTAGTTGTGTCCTTTCAGAGTAAGTACATACGCGAAGAGTAACGGGGTAGAGTAGAGGAGCCGCGGTGGGAAAGGCCTCGCGGCTCGCATGGCGAAAACAATGTCTGTTTCTCTTAAGTTTTTGAGGAAGTCTCCTCAAAAACTCTTCGAATTTATCTCATTATCAAGAGAGCATTCTCAAAATCTGAAGAGGTTTTCCTCAAAATCGATGTGTACACCGTTTCCCCCTTTTTCCTCCTAAAAAATGTAAAAATACATGAGATTGTCTTTACCGTGAGAGCCTGCGGGCGTGCGGGTCAGTGTATCGGGCCTGCTCCAGGCTCATTGCTCGTCAGACCCCTTCAATACCGCCTCCCTCCTCAAACAAAAAAAAAAATCACTCCCCCGCCCCCACTCCTCTCTCCTCCCCTCCCTCCCCTTCTCTCTTCTCACCTGCTGAGCCGTTCATCAGTGTCTCATTAAAATTCGAGAGTCCCCTGTATGTCCGTTGTTTCTACTGCTCGCACCAGCGCGGCCCCACTTAGATTCACCGCGCGGGAATTTTGACATTGTGACGGTTTTCAATGACTACGGAAGAATTATATCCCCCCCCCCTCCCCCGTAAAATTTAACTCGTGAAGTTGTCTCGCGCGCGCCGTGCCAGACGAATACAGACGGAGATGTATTTGTGACGAACCTCATCGCTGACGAAGAAGAGTATCTCTCCAGCTGTAAGGGGGGGGGGGGGGCAGGGGTGAGTCGAGGCACCGAGTATACGCTGCGGCCAAGTGAAATATCAGGTAACACGGGCGCTCCACGCCGCTCCCGCCGCTCCCGCTGTTCCGCTCTGGTATTTGTCTCTCCAGCAGCCGTATCCTGCTCTCCCTGGAGACTCCAGGAGGAGTCTCCCTCCTCGCCGGGCCGGGCCGGGCCGGACAAGGACCCCCTGGCGTTTTATTGGGCCGCCCCCTGCCGCGAGTCATTGCGTGCGGGTATGGTAATGCTGAGGAGGAGAGAGGGAGTGCGGGAGGGAGAGAGAAAGAGAGAGACATGGGATTCTTTTTATTCAGGTGAGATCTGTTCGTCGCTTGCGCTCAGCCTTCCGTTTCGGGTCTGCTACGGCGCCTTCTGCTGCCTGAGAAGTGGGCGTCAACGAGTCCCCTCAGCTTCCCCGCACCCCCGACAGACTCCTGCGAGACGCCCAGCAGCCGCTTATTCATCATTGCCTCCCTGATGCCTCTCCGGTGTCTGGAGCTGGACCGTCACACACGTGTCCCCGCCCCATCTGGTGACAGCACGTGCACGTGTGTTAATTTTTTATTTTTGTTTTCTCTCCAGTTTTTTTTAATTTATTATTATTTTATTGTTGGAATCTAGATCGCGCGGTATAATAATTACGATGATTTCGCGATGTACTTCTTTCAGAACTCGGCACAGGGGCGCTAGGAGGGGAGAGTCCCTGCTCAGCTCGTAGCGAAATGATGACGAACAACTCCGAGAACGGACGCGGCGCCCGCGGGCTCTCTTTGAAGGGTGAAGTGGTAGTAGTGTGGTGAGAGGGGAGGGGCAGCGCGGCGCCGAGCACTGGCGGGGGAGGATCTCTCTCTCTCTCTCTCTCTCTCTCTCTCTCTCTCTCTCTCTCTCTCTCTCTGTCACACTCAGATGCACGGCCTCTGTTGTCGGTCGGCCGGTGGCAAGAGAGAAGAGCAACCGCCCCAATTTATCTTGTTCTTGCGACGTGTGTTTGTGTGAGTGTGTGACGGAGAGGGGGGGGAGAGAGAGAGAGAGAGAGAGAGAGAGAGAGAGAGAGAGAGAGAGAGAGAGAGAGAGAGAGAGAGAGAGAGGGCGGTTGGGCGACAGAGAGCGTCAGTGAGGCCAAAAGACGGAGGCTTGGCCGGGCCGACATATAGATGGGCCGAAGCTCACCGACCGACAGCGCCCGACTGCACTGTTAAAAATTGTTGTATGGATACGACAAACTTGCTTACAACCTATTCGTACAAGAACGACATGAATTGTTTTAAATGAGTACGATAAAAATTTGTTTTGAGGTAGTATCATCCTGAAACGAATATTATGTCAGGTCAAATTGTCGTTTCAAAACAAGAGGGCTTGTTTCCTGACAAGCAATCTCGCAACACAAAAAGTCGTTTCTGTGCAAGTGGATAATCTCCTGATTGACATATTCGTTAAAAAAAATTGTTGTTTCAGTACGGATTGTTCTGTCTAGGTACAAGAAATGCTGTTTCAAAACAATAGGCTCGTTTCCAGATTGACTTCTTATTTTTAAATAAATATGATGTTCAATCCATAAAATAATGTTAGTCCGATACTACATACACACACAATCTTTCCAAAAAAGGTTGGGAAAATTAAAAGAATGGATATCTGAAATTAATAATAGTAAAAGCTGGACAAGTATGATCATGAAATAGGAGAGAATCTCACTGATTCCATCTATTGACAAAAGCAGACCAGACCAGTAAACAAAGAATGTCACAAAAAGGTTATTGGCGTCAATGTAATGTTTTATATTGAGTTTTTGTCGAAAATACTTCTTCTTTCAATCATTAAACGGAAGTAACGACACCCTCCTGACTCTTCTGTGTGTTTGAGGCATGTAAACAAAGATCTGATAACTTACTCCTTGCAGATACACTTGGATTAATTCAAGTTGTCAAGCAAAGTTAACAGTTTTAGGTGGGAGACTAGAACCATCCTTCGCTGCTGCTCAGATCTAATTTGTGAACAAACTATTTCCATTTTCATTTTAAAGTAATTCTGAGGTCTAGCTACAATGTCCAAAGTGTACTGGCCGACTACTGCTGCAGGGCGATGCAGGGCGAATAACGAATACGTACGAAGAGAGCAGAGAGAGCACGGTATTGGCACAAGCACGGAGTGTAGGGGAGCGTATAGAACAGCTCACTTTGCTCACTCACTCTCACTCAGTGAAAACTATGCGAGGGGTGAGTGAGAGTGAGTGAGGAAAAGGAGCTGTTCTAGACGCGCACGAGAGGTTCTCTGGAGACACGGCTCACTGCCAGTGTGATGGCACGGCGGCATGGCCCCTACGAACCTGTACACTCCATGACAAGTATGAGAAATCATAAAACACTTTTTCTGGTTTCGCTTAGAGATTGTTTTCATCGTTGGGATTCGTCGATTTTCGTTTGTTTGGGGTGGTAGCGGTGTTGGCGGTGGTGGCCGTGCGCAATTCGACTCAGAAATTTGTGTGGTTTCGTGAGTTTTGATTAAGTCTTATCTTATAATACATTTTTGTGTGCAACATCTGTAGGTTGTTTTAATTGATAATTTTGTCCCAGTAGTTTCGATAAATAGTCCGGTTCTTGAGTTCATGATGGGGGACCCGAGGCCCATTGCAGAGAGACTCAAGTCCAATATCTCTGATCTCTTGCCGCATCTAAGTGACAAAGAACTGGAGGATGTCGTAAATTTTCTGCTCAAGGAGGGGGTGAGGAAAGACGTAGACTTGTACAGGATGACCATTCCTATCTTGAAAACTGTGCTCACAACAGTGGATGCCAGCGACCTTTATGAAGCCTGGCAAACCTTGTATGGTAGGCTGAAGGGTATTTTCACACATCAAAGTAAAATTTGTTTGAGTGCCTTGCTCATTTTCTTTTTTGGTTGTACCTAGGTCCTGGTGGATCTAGCCAGAGCAGGCAGCAGCAATCACAACTACCACTTCAAAGTCAACAAGAGACATCAAGATCCAGGCTGAGTAGCTCTGGTAGCTCTAAAAGTAAAGTACCCATGTATGACAAGGACCATGTACTGATGCCAACAGGGATACAAGAAGCTATTCGTAAAGAATGTAGACCAAGCTCCAAAGCAAGAGAGGCAATGGTTGAAAGGTTTGTTGACGATTGCAGAAAAAACATACCAAATCTCCAACGCAGTGATTTTGTTGATTTAGCTGACTTCCTGGTCCAAACATATCCTGCCACATTCAAGGATACAGTCATTTACACTAACAATAAGCTAGGTAGTGATAGTCTCAGAGATCAGTTCAGGAATAAATTTGATAATGATAAAAGGAATCCGAATGTGCGAACTTCGAAGGAATTAGAGGCTCCAGCTAGACCTGAAGCATACGGTTGCATATCATGGAACCCTCAACTTCCTGCATCAGAGACAGAGGCCAGTCAGGAAGAAAAAAGAATTACTCTTCTGAATATGTCTAGACTTGCTAAGAAAAACTGGGACCAGAAAACCATTAAAAAACTGATGATGGAGACTTATTATCTTCAAAGGAAGGACATAAATGGTGAGGTTGTTGCTGCAAAACCCAAGAACAACAAGAAAAGAAAACGGAGAGAAATGGAGGATGAAGAAAATGAAAGTCAAGCAGACGATCCTCCCCAAGGCATGAATGTCTCTCTTGTGAGAGAAAGATGGCCATTCCTCTTTACATCTAAAGGGATGAATCAACATTGCAAAACACTCACTGGTACCGATTTTCATGATTCCTTGTATGAGTGGATTAACAGTGACAATGCAGATATTCTTATTGATCTTTTAGCAACAAAAAGTGATGACCTGGCGTACATGAGAAGAAGAATGGTCAGGGAAGAGAAAAAGGGGAATGTAACTGCGAGAGCTCCCACAGTTCTTCTGATGTTGATACGTTTCTTTAATGAAAAGTTGAAAGCACTTGCAACATTTACGGAGGTTTGTTAGAATTAATTTGATTTTGTGTTAAGGGAATAAAGACACTGAGTTTTGATATTGAATTAAGATATCTTCCCTACTTTTCAGAAAACAGCTGAAATTGATGAACTTGATGAAGAACTCTTCTCTGCTGATGGGTTCCCTAATTTAGTTGTGGCAGGTATGGAAAAGTTCACTTAATCTGTCAGCATAATATACTTCTAAAAATATCACCACATATGTTATTTTTTGTTTAGTTGAATGTCAGTCATAAAATGTCAATTCTGTTACAGGAACAGACTTGTACAGTGGAGAAAATTTCTTTTTCTGCTGTGACCACACTCCCATTGTGTGTCTTGAGAAACTTTTTGAAGCTATTGTTGTACTCCTTTCATCATACTTTGTGCTGAATGTTATGTATGCTACAGATCTAGCTTGCACCCTTATCTTTCTCCAAGAGTAAGCATCTTAACATTTCTATAGACAAGTGAACATTTAGATTTATGATTGAAGGAATCTAACTGAATAATTTTCTTTTCTTTTAGGCAAATTTTAAAGTTGAAGGGCACAAACTTACAGAAGTGTGTAACAATGGATGTACAAAGGGCTGCTTACAAAAAGGTGTCCCGCTTCACCAATAAATTTCTAGAGTTTGCTGAAAAATGGCGCAGGGAAGAAGGAAAAGAAAATGAGGCAACCTAAGGTTAATTGTCAGTAGTTGCTGGTTGACACATTTTTACCAACAGACCATGTTTTTATTTTATGTTTAATAACTGTTGAACTAGTTTTAACTGAAACTTTTTATAGCTGTTGAAAATATGACCGGTCATATAATGATCATTCATAAGCTGTTTTTTTTTTATTATTTAAAAAAATCATTAAGTTTTATCATTAGGTTTTTTACTTTGTTTTTGTTTTTGAGATGTCTGATGTCTAGTTTTTTTTTCTAATTGTTGAACCTTTGAAGGAAAACGGGAAGAGTTGACTGCAGATCAATTTACTAGAGATAAATAAACAATTCTCACAAGTCAAAGTCAGTGTCCCGCTTCATCAATAAATTTCTAGAGTTTGCAGGGAAGAAGGAAAAGAAAATGAGGCAACTGAAGGTTATTTGTCAGTAGTTCCTGTTACTTTTACCAACAGACCATGTTTTTATTTTATGTTTAATAACTGTTGAACTAGTTTTAACTCTTTATAGCTGTTGAAAATATGACAGGTCATATAATGATCATACATGAATTGTTTTTTTTTTTTCTTCATGAAAACTATTAAGTTTTATTATTAGGTTTCTTACTCTGTTTTTGTGTTTTAGATCTATAAGTTGTTTTTGTTTTCTTCTTGTTGAACCTTTGAAGGAAAACGGGAAGAGTTGACTGGAAATCAGTTTACTAGAGATAAACAAGTAATTCTCACAAGTCAAATTCTCAAAGCCTAATCAGTTACTTTTATTGGTGTCTCATTGATGTGAGATAATAAACCTTACTCATGTAAAGCCAACTTGTGGAATTAATGTTATCACCTGCCTCAGAAGTATATAAGAATGCAGAAGGCAAAAAATTCTCAATAAAACCTAAAACTGGTATTCTGTAGACTCTGCGAACTCCTTATTTGTCGCAATGCTGGACACAACATCCTGTCCAGCCTCTGAGCGCTTAATCCCTCATGCCTTTTCTTAAAATATTATTAATCTATTAAGGGGCAAAATTCTGCTTTTTTAACTGACCTCAGCTCTTTCATATGAGTATACTGATACTGAAGTTATTAACTTGCAATGTTGCCTTGTCCATACGCAGAAAAATGTAGTCTTTGAGTAAATGGCAATAAACTTCTTGAAAGAACTTTGTGTTATTTTATAATTTAATCTGGCATCCTTAAATATCAAGGTCATTCAATCACCAAACTGTAGGGAGTTGCTTGAACTTCAGGTTTTCTAGATTTAACTGACATATTTCAAGATAAATTTTATTTTTATTCTGTTCCAGATACACTTTATTTTTATTTTGTTCAAGATACATTTTATTTTTATTTTGTTCAAGATACATTTTATTTTTATTTTGTAACTTCACAATGAGTCTCAGCTATAGAACAACAATTTTCAAGGAGACATAAGAAAATATAAATTTTACACAACAGGTTGTAACAGTCAAGCGGATAGCACTGAAAGAATAAAGTTTCTTTCTCACAGACTTTGATGAACTTTGCTTTTTAGTGAAAAGGCCAAGTAGCTACCACATTTGTACAGAGGCTGAGTCTGCTTGTATGGTAAATCATTGTAAGGCACACCAATTAATTCTCCTGCTCCATCTAAAGGTAATTTGTATACTCCTCTGTCAGGGTCATAGAGGGCTTTTATTTTCTCTAAAACAAATGTTGGGTAGCAGTCATTGGGCTCCATTGCAATGACTCTGATAAATCCACCAATAATGTCAGGACCATCAGAAGACAGTATAAGAAAATTTCTCCTTGAGTATTTTAAACTACCATCAACCTCAATAGCCTCACAGTCTATACAATTAGGAGAAAAATTTGACAATAAGTGAGCAACTTCATTTAAGTGTGGTGATGCTGATATTGGCTGTGATGCTGTGACATTACTGCCTAAAGGGTAAAGCTCTCCAAGTGACAAGTAACACAAGTTCATTTGATGACGAATTGCACAAGAGTATTGAATGTTTTTAAAATTCTGGTTCATACGACAAAAATGTTTAAAAAACTTGTGCTTCTGTTCATGACCAAGAGTCCACACGTCAATAAGGGGACCAAACTGAAGCATGAGATCAGGATAGTGGGCCATATAGTGATGTTTGGGCCGGAGTGGGTACTTCTTTGTATCAAGTAGAGTCAGGGCTCTCTGCTCAAAGTACTCTGGTATGAGTACAAACTTCAAGTAAGCCAGATCACTTTTCAAAAATGAATGTCCACAGAAAAATTCACAAAGTTTCTTGAGCTTCAGGTAAAGTTGCCATGCAGGGTCATTAAAGTCCAGAATTTTATCACCAATAATAAAAGGTACTAGCCTCAGAAGCATCCAATTCTGCACTGCATGCCCTCCTAATTTCTTCCCTTTAATATTAACAGGAGCCGGCTTATTGGGGATATCTACACCATCACACTTGAATTGCTTGATACGTCGGTTTAACATTTTATAAGAAAACCATTTCTTTTTTACAAACAATGATAAAATGCCAGACAAATCCCAAGAAACAACGCCTTCCAGAATGTCATGTCCGATACAAGGACATAGGGATTTTGTACTGTGAAAGTATTTCAGTGAGTTAAATGCACAATTTCCTTCAATACCTTTATACGGTGTCTCAGTCATATTTGCCTTATGAGCACGATAATTAAAGGTTTCTTCTGTGAGAGGTGGGTTAGTTTGAGCAGGATTTTTTCGGAAACTTGCTTTAGTAATTGTGCAAAACCTGCAGAAAAAGTCACCCGAAAAATAATCCCAAAAGCCTCCAATCTGGTGCTGGCCCAAATTATCTCCTAGCATGAATTCTAAACAAACTGGTACGTGGGAACCTTTAAACTGGATCCCGTCTCTCTCCAAAATGTCTATTTCATCAATAACACTTTTAAAACATACCTCACCCTTCAGGGCCTTGAAAACAGATTCTGATACCAGCGCAACAAGATGTTTGGAGATTACTTTTGCATTGTTATGCGCTTGTACATTTCCAATGGTAAAATACATTACTAATGTTTTAAACTTGTTCTTCGCAGATCCAAGAACATTCATAACTGGGTTCACTCCATCAATGTACAAGTTTAAATGAATCTCTCTGACTGGATGATCTTCATTAATGAACTGCGAACCTTCAGTGTAATGTGATACTAAATCACTATTTGATGGAACTCTTAGAAAAGAACTTTCAATTTCCCTTTGTACAGTGGGATCAGCTAACAAGGTTGACAAGGTTTGGGTGATAGGTACTAGTTGAATTCTTGATTTAGACTTTGGGTCATCAGTCAGATTTAATTCTATTGGTTCCATATAATTGAAGTTATCCTTGAAAAATTGTTTTCTTAAATAATCAGAAGTTAGTGATGGACCAGGTCTATCTTTATGATGAGTAGCATGTAGCAAGTCAGCATTGAAAACCTTGACATTGATAGCCCTAATTTTATCATCAGGAATGTTCAGCTCTTTTAACTCCCCTGACAAGACAATTTTCATTCTTTGGTGCATAATATCAGTGAAAAATGAAATATTTTCTGAAATTTCCTGAATAGTTTTGACAGGAAGGCAGAAAACGCCATACATTTCCAGATAAAACTTTGCAATATTATTTGTAAGTAATGTATCATTTAAAAGACCAGGGTCAACTACCTGATCAGGAGTAGTAGCTGATTCCATTATACAATCAAAACCTTCATGTGAGGTGGTAAAATCAAAAGCCGTAGAAGTATTTTCAGTTGCAAGGGCACTCTTATTTTTCCTCGGACAGCCTCCATCGTTCCAACCACCGTGGTACTGACTGAGGTGGGATCGTAAGGTGGATGCTTTCTTAAAAGAAATATGATCCCTTGAACAGGCTCCAGAGGCTACAAAAGGACATTTCACAGTGACTCCTTCATTTATATGGTTGTTACATAAGTGTTGCACTAATTCCCAAAATGATGCAGTGGAAAAGCAACACAGGTCCACAGAGCAGTTATGAGGAAGCGGAGGAAGAGATTCATCAGCATGGTCAGGGTCCGCAATGTGATGTCTTCTTTCACGATGAGTCAATGACACATGTGTGTTCAGGGCACTAAATGATTTCGTGCCATAATCACAAGCTGGACAGGTGAACATGAAATGTTTATCCATAGCATGGAATTGCTGGTGCCTGACATTGCTTGAAATAGTTGTTGGCACAATGGTGCACCATGGTAGTTTACAGGGAAAAGGTCCTGGATTAGGCTCAATGTTGCCTATGAGTAGAAGTATGGTTAAAATAGAAGCCAATATGCTGGCAGTCGCAGTGACAGAAGCTACATCATTTTTAGCTTCTCTACTTCTACTTGTGAGTGAGGCTCTGCCACAGAACATCCCTGTTCGAGCCCTCCACACTTCAATTGACACACCCATCTAAGAGGGAAAGAACAATTAGATTAGATTAAGGAACAATGAGAAACTAACCATTCTATAATAAAAACAGAAACCATCAAAAAATTAAAACGGACTTACTTTTATCTGTGCCAAACAATTCAGGAAATTGAAAAACTTTCAAAAGATAAGGTCCACTTCTCCTCAAGTAGAAACCTAAAAGACAAAAGAAAATGGGTTGCTTCATAAAAAAGAAAAATAATCAAACCACACAGTATGACCCTAACCTCCATCAGCATTCAAACAGTCACATGAAAACCCGAGAGATACATAAAAAAAAATTGCTGATGCGTTTTAAACGATCCAGTGCTATCTTCTTTTTAATATAATCAAGGAGTGGTTAATTTTAATCGTCAACAACTCACCAAAATTCACTTTTGGCATTCCCTGCTTCTTTCACGTCCCTCAAGTGAAAACATCCAGAAAACCAAGAAACAATCCAGAATCCAACAGTATCGACACAGCTGCCATGCACCTAAGCAAAAAACAAAACAAAAATCATGAGATTTCGACTGAATATTTTTTCAAGCAGGGAGGAGAGAGGTAAAGTTGTTTACCTGCTAGAGAACAATTACAAACACTGCTGCACTGTAAATAACGTTAACGTTAGCAGCAGCGCGGTTGGTCTTTGTTGATGGTGTTTTGTTTCGTTCATGACTGCTTATAATAACTATCTAGGTAGAATCGAGATCTCTCGAGAGCAACAAGGAAGGGTGTATCATTCTTTGGCTGGGATGGAAAGGGAAAAACGATAATTTGAATTGAGTTGATTTTTATTTGATTTCATTGCTCGCCAATGGACATTTTGTATCGTGGACATTGTGGTGGAAACCGTGTGATAGGGCTAAATACCCATCCTCAAGGACTATTAACTTGTATAAACTGTTGCACTGTATTTAAGTTGACTCAGGACATGCCTTCCATCAGCCATTACAAGGGTATGGGATGTTTTTGTGCCACTGACGGCTGTCATCGCTGTGCCTCAGCAGTGTATTATGGTTAAAATATTTTTCTTTGAACCGGTAAGAATTTGCCATTAACCTCTCTGTTCTGCTCAATAGTGTATAGCTTGCTTTCTAGACACTATTCTCAAAGACAAAGCAAAATTATTCTTTGCGCTCAACTTATTTAGAAAGCAGAAGTGAAGTAATATTTAACAGAGTCAATTGAGGACAAAAATAATACAACATTACTTGGCTGGGAATGCCAAGTTATGGTTTTGATTCATGAACTATGTGTATCATCAAAATTACTTAGAAAAAAGTGCATTTGATTTGTCCTCAGTTGTCTCTGTTAAATAGTACTTCACTTCTTCTTTCAAAATAAGTTAAGCCCATAAATTAATTTTGTCTTGTCTCAGAGAATACTGTCTAGAAAGCCAGCTAACTAAAAGGCATTGTAGGAGCACTCTCAGTTTAATGACTAAAAGCAGATATGACGCTCTGCCTGCAACTATTTGATATTTGATATGTATTCTGTCCGCATCAGTAAAATGAGCTACTTTTACTTAAACTTGTTCTATTTTTTTTTTAAAAGACATTTTTAGTTGAAAGCCGTACTGTTTCCAGTAATTTTTAAAAAGAGAAGTGTATAAATATTTATCTCTTTTGATCTCTTGTAACAAATTGTCAAATTAACGATGATGTCGTTTGAAAACATATCATAGTCGTTTGAAAACAATTAATGTTGTTCCTACACAGCTTTCTAGTTCATCCACGACATTTTGTTTGATGACTGGATCGTAGGTACTTTTGTCGTTTCCCAATGAGCTGTTCGCTTTGAAACGGTAAAGAGTTGATGGTATGTTCGTTCCCTTACCATCCTAGTTATCAAAAAAATTAGCAAGAGATTTGTCGTTTCCATACGACAATTTTCTTTACAGTGTGAAATACATTCATACGGCGTGATGCCCGCCGACACGTCGGTCGTCGACCTCCAGGTGTCGCGGTGTCGCGTCCAGCCAATGTCTAATACCTTTTTTAGTTTTATTTTTTAAATGGAAAACTGGAATTCTTTGAGAAACACCCCGTAGTTTGCGGAAAATGTCTCAAATTTTAGCGTGAATTATTTTAAGACATGAGGGAAGTTCACAGAAGTGTTTTGAGATCACACCCCCAAAAATGTGAGGAGCTCCCTCCCAATGTATTAAAGTTCCTCGAAATTTTCATTTTTCCCAAAACATCAGAAGTTGGTTCCACTATGTCCACACTGTAATACCTCCAATTTTTATTGTTGCTGAAATTGTCGCCGCTCATCCGGTATATCTGCAGCAGCACTCGCTCATAACGCTAATTTATATCTCAAAAACGCGACCGATTTTTTTTTAACGTAAAGTGGGCGTTAGCTGAGCATCCGGCGGAGGTCGAGTCGGGTGTCCTTTTAAGGCCTTAATGTGATGTTAATACGGGCCGATGGTGGCGGGGCGGGGCGGGGCGGGGCGGGGCGGGGCGGGGCGGGGCGAGAGGGTGGCTCGGGCTCGCGCCGACTCACTCCCCCAGCCCCAGCCCGCCCGTGCCTCGGCGCGTGAAAATGATGCGATAATAACCTTTTGCCTCGCCTGATCCGTGTCCAAATTAATTTGATATCGGAAGCACAATTATGGTGTGTGTGTGTGTGCCCGCGCACGTCGGACCTGACTGGCTGGTCCGAGCCGAACCTGGCCGAGCCTGGCCGAGCCGAGCCGAGTCGGCCACCGGGTGTGAAGCCCACTTCAAACAGAAACGCCCCTAACCGCCCCGCCACAGCGCCGCAGCTCCCGTGTAACCTGCCGCCGTTCGGGTCGGCCATGCCCGGCCCGGCCAGTCAGTTGTCAGTCAGTTTGACAGCGCTGACGCTACAACAGACAGCTGCTGCGGCAGCAGCGGGAGCGACGGTCTGCGCGAGTACTACTGCTTGAGCTCCTCATTTTTATTATTGTAATTCTCCTTTCTGTTTTAATCCGTCCGAGTGTGCATGCATGTGCAATTAATACCAAAAACAGATGAAGATGCGCCCGGGCCGCGAGCAGAACATTTTCGTTTGACGGATACCTGCCAAAAGCGTCTGCTGCCCGCCTGCATGCACTTTGCGCCCGCGGATACGTTTCGGGGCCGCGCCGCCATTAAGGGGCGCAGCGGAGCGAGGTTTGGCATGCAATGTAATAATAATTGCGAATCTGCGGGGGACGGCGGCAGACGACCTCCTCCTCCTCCTCAGCTCGCAGCTCTGCGCGGCGGCGACGCGGGGCTGTACAGCCAGCCCAGGGAGTCGTCACTCGCACTCACGCCCTTCATATGCGGGGAAAGGCGCATATTTTATTACCACGACTCTTTTGTAGATTTTGCGTTGCACGGTAAAAAAGAATGCCTGATTTTAAAAAAAGGGAAAAAGGAAAACTTAAAGGAACTTCCTGATACTGATAGGGAAGCTCCTGAGATTTTGAGGACGCCTCCTCAAAAACGAAAAGGAATTTCCCTCATTAAAAAAGAAAGGAAACGCACTTAAATTTAGAGAATTTTTTGTTTCAAAATCAAGGATGAGTTCTTAAAATTCCCCTTTCTCTCAAAAAAATATAAAACGTTGTTTTTACCGTGTGCGCAACGCAACACGCAACCTCGGAAACTGATTTGGTGTTGCTCTTGTTTTCAAACAAAGATATTCTCGCTCAATTCTTTTTTTTCCTGCGGCATACGGCATACTTTTATTTTTACGCGGCGGGGGCCTGTGGAGATGTTTGACCGTGAAAGAGGCGTCATCGCGGTAGTAGAGGAGTGGTGGGGCGGGGCGGGGCGGGGCAGGGTGGGGCGGGGTGGGGCGGGGCGGGGCAGGGTGGGGCGGGGCGGGGCCTGCGAGCGCGGCGTCAGCGGCGCCTGCTGGCGCCACCGAGCCATGCGCCACTGAACTTCCGTGACGACGCGAGGGACTCAGCTGCCTCGCCCCACCCCGCCCCGCCCCGCCCTGCCCTGCCCCACCACACCCCGCCCCGCCCCGCCCCGCCCTGCCCCGCCCCGCCCCGCCCTGCCCCACCAAACCCCCTCTACCCTCCCCACTCTCTGTGCTCTGTCACCCTGTCGCGGGTCGGGCCGGGCCACTGAGTAGAGTCCCTCCAGCCGCACGTGAAATTGGCTATTTAGGCGTAACATCAAAGAATAGCCCGCAAGTTGGCCTGGCCCCCCGCTCTCGCGCAGCCTCTCTTTGTCCTGCTCCCAGCCCTTCATGGCCCCCCCCCCCCCCTCTTTCTCTCTCTCCCTCGCTCTCGCCGGGTCACGCGGCACACGCGCATGACGGCTCAAGCGGGACCGACCGGTCGACGCCGCACGCACAGAATTGTGTCGACCCTGCGCGAAAGCCTAGAAAGTAAATTCATTACAATTAGTAATTTAAGTCTGAATTCCGCGTCAACAGCTGTCATTACAAAACTCTTCACCCCAAAATTGGTCTCTCCAAAATTGGTCAGTATTATTCCAAATAATATAATTATAAAAATTATTATAAATAGTAAAAGTAAGAAAGACAAAACAAATTCAAGGTAATTTTTTGAGGTTGCTGAGAAACGTCAAACAAAATTTGTGGTTGTGTGTGTTCTGCACAGGCAGCTTCCACTGCACCGCAGTTGCACTGCGCCCACGACTGCGAAACCGAATCTGAAAGGGAATCTGTGTCGGGGGTCGGGTTTTAATTTATTTCTTTTTATATAGCGCCAACCTGTTGCGACTACTGTGGGGCGCGGCGGCAGCGGCGGAGGCGTGTCCCGATAAACACACACACACATAAGAGTTCGGGTAAAGGGACTGCAGGAGGAGGAGGCGGAGGCTCCGAGTCGGAGCGGGCCGGGCTGGCCGCCTCATGCCCTCAGTGGGGACGTGTCCGAATATGTGCTGCTTGACTTGCTTCCCTTTTATTCGTACGCATGCTGGCTGCCGGGATGACACTATACCCGGCGCGTAAAATTGACGACATGATCGAGAAGGAGGGGAACCCCGTTCGGCGTGTCGAGGAAGATCCAGGTGGGCCCTCTGCGGGGCGGGGCGGCGGGGCCGGCGGGGCCGGCGGGGCCGGCGGGCCCTGCCAGCCCAGGGCTCTGGGTGGCGCTTGGGGAGGATGACTTCTTTTTGGTCTCGGTTTCCTTCTGGCAGCGGCAGGAACACGCCCAAAAAGTTTCCCTTTGATTTCACGGATATTCCCTTAAGCACACACACATACATACATACATACATACATACATACATACATACATACATACATACATACATACATACATACATACATACATACATACACAAATGGGTGGGGGTTCCACCGTTCCCACGTTAATGTTTTACGTGATCCAAAGCCTATTCCGCGTCTATGCAACGATCTTTGACTTAAAATTCGAGGAATTTTCTTCGGACGCTGTGCAAAATATTTTGAAACAACTCACCATTTTTTTAAAAAATATACATTTCTTTTTTTAAATACATTTTTCAGGGAATATTTGTGAAATCAAAGGTACCACTTTTTAGGCTGCAGGGTCGCACAACACAGGCGTGTTTTCCTGCGTCGGCGTATGCGCATGATCTCGTACGTGTGTAATTGTTTCGTGTAGTACAACAGTCGTAATAATTGTAACGCTGGTGGCGAGGCGAGGCGAGGGCGACGCCGAGATGCAATTCTCTGTCAATAATTACGGGGATCTCCTCAGCCCGCACTGCCGCCGCTGCTTTTCGTGTGAGGCGGACCGCCGCGCGTAATTGCAGCCCGCTAACATTGTCTTTAAGGTAGTCCAACTGGAGCAGCGAAACACAACGTTCGTGATTTTTCGTGTCATTGCGGAGTGCCGGTCCCGCGTGCCGGCCCTGTGCCGGGCCGGGCTGGGCCGATCCTGTGCCAGTCCTGTGCCAGTCCTGTGCCAGTCCTGTGCCAGTCCTGTGCCAGTCCTGTGCCAGTCCTGTACCAGTCTTGTGCAGGGGCGTATTAAGGTCCGACCGACAGGGGGGGCGGTGCCCTTCAGGTTGCCTACATACAGGGGTTTTGTAGCACAATTTGCCTACCTTTCAGGCGGCTGTCTAGAGGCCACAGGGGGGGCGATCGCCCCCCCCCCGCTTAATACGCGCCTGGTCCTGTGCCAGTCCTATGCCAGTCCTGTGCCAGTCTCCTGTGCCAGTCTCCTGTGCCAGTCCTGTGCCGGGCTGGGCCGATCCTGTGCCAGTTCTGTGCCAGTCCTGTGCCCGTCTTGTGTCAGTCGTGTGCCAGTCGTTTGCCAGTCCTGTGCCAGTCTTCCGGGCAAGTCGAGTGGGAAACAACTCTGAATTTCGAAACACAAGTTTTGTGAATTTTTGATAGAATTTTTCCTGAATTTTCAAAATGTTGCAAATTTCTTTGGACTTTTTTGTCTGAATTTCTCTGATTGTTTCCCCCTCGGTGCCGGTCCTGTGCGGGGCTGGGCTCGCGTGATGCGATGCTCGGCAGTGCGTAGTCTAGCCTGTCGTGTTGGTGGCCCTGTGGACCCCGGCCCTGCTCGGCCCCCGGCCCGTCCTGCCCGTCTTTATCAAGACATCTCGCTGTCTCTCTCGCTCGCGATGGTATCAGCGCACCCCGCCTGCGTGGCACTGCAGCCAGCGAACCGGTGGTGGTGGTGGTGGTGGTGGAGCTGGCGAAGAGGACACCAGCCCTGTACCTGTCAAGGACTTCCAGGGACCTTCCGGGAACATCCTCGGGGCAGTGACTGCGCGCGCGCTCTTTCGTGTGTGTGTGTGTGTGTGTGTGTGTGTACGCGTGTGTGTGTGTTTGTTTGCTTGTAAAGAGATGTTGCACCGTGTGGATTTGAGCCGATGGCCGCTGCTTACTGCCCGGCCCTGGTTGTGGCGTGTGTCGATGACGACTCGTTGAGTAGCCGGTATAAAAGAGTTTATTGATGGTGCCCGCCAGGTCTGGTCCAGTGTTGCCAGATGAGCAATTGAAAAAAAAAAATTCCCGCGAATACACTTGTGAAGGCTGACGGGTATCATCACCCGCCTACACTGTTATTCAATTAGTGACGTCACATGTCACATTTTACTTCATGTGAAAACTGTCACATACTTTTGGTTATTACCGTCACATTACTGTCTTTTGAATGTGACTGTAAAATTCAGCTCATCAAGTCCGGCCGATTGTGACATCACATTCTAGCCAATGTGACAGTTTTCACATTATAAAGAATGTGACGTCACAGTTTTTGATTTCCAGTGTGCCAGGTAGGCGTGATTTAAAGGGGGCGGGGAGGGGGAGGGGCAATCGCCCCCTTGTCGTCACTAGATAGCCGCCTAGAAAGAAGGTAAAAAGCGCGACAAAACCCCTGTATGTAGGCAACCTGGAGTCCACTGGCGGTGTGCCGCTGATAGAATGGAGGCTTGGCTTCGCGTCTTTAAGTTCAAGAAATAAAAGAACAAGAACAAGAATACGTCTCCGATCCTGAGATATAGTTAACGTTAGCTCAGCCAGTGAAAAGAAAAGTTTTGACAAAGGTAAGCGAATATTCACGGTAAAAAACATTTCCAATTTTTTTTTTTAAAGGAGAAAGGACAAATCAGGGCAAATTTTGAGAAAATCACTGATTTTGAGGGAAAATATTTTCATTCTGAGGCTGTTTTAAAAAATTATAGAAGTTCATTCAGTTAAAAAAAAGAGAGAGAGAGATTGTTTTTACCGTGAATGGGTGTGCATAGTGTTTTGACTCCGCCCGCAGGGAGCTGCAACTCTGTCGCGCAGTGGTCTTCCCTGGCGACTCTATTGAAGAGAAACCGAACACGCCGAGTCCTTCACGCGCGGAGTGAGTGAGTGAGTGAGTGAGTGAGTGAGTGAGTGAGTGAGTGAGTGAGTGAGTGAGTGAGTGAGTGGGCGAGTGAGTGAGTGAGTGAGTGAGTGAGTGAGTGAGTGAGTGAGTGAGTGAGTGAGCGAGTGAGTGAGTGAGTGAGGGAGTGAGTGAGTCGATTGAAATGCGATCCCGCGCGCAGCCGCCGTAAGGCGGTCGTGTCACGTGCGAATCACGTGTGTAATTACTGTTAAACCATTTGCGCTGCTGCGGGTGGAGACGCTCGTTCGTGGGAGCGAGACAGCGGCGAGTGTCCGACGGACGGAGACGACGAAACTTTATATATATATAGTATACGGAAAGAGTGACGATGGGTCCGTATCGAGTGGTTATCACTCGCCGGCCCGGGTGAGGAGTCACTCCTCCATGTCGCCGTCCCGTCCGTCCGTCCCCATCTGCCGCTTACGTCCTCTATAAATGTTATCGAGGGGATCTCCCCCGTACCGCTGCACAGCGCTGCAGCGCGCTGCTCAGCTCCACCTGACGCAGGCGGACCAGGCGGACCAGGGCTGACGGAGCGGTAACGAATTCGGTGACGATATAACGAAATTTTGATCCGACCATATAATCTTTTTATTTGTAATTTTTTTGTTTATTTTTTTTTTTAAAAATTAAGAACAGTTAGGACAATTGGATCAGACCGATTCAAGAACAGCCGCGTGATATTTTCTGGCTCCGTCCTGGATTTGGTCCGATTATGATTACTGGTCCTTGCGGACACCAAGGGAACAGCTTTAAACGAATTATACGTTAAATAAGAAACCAAACACGAAAAGCATTTATGAAAGATTGATCTGAGTTTTGTACGAGAGCTGGCGCTGGCGCTTGGGTCCTTTCAGGCTGGCCGGGTGCCGGGGGGGGACGCGGTCGAGGCGACGCCTGGTGATTTGGACCGTTCACGGAGGGTAATCATGGCCTATTGAGGACAGGTGGTTGGGAGGTCTGCGGGGGTGGGGTGGGGTGGGGTGGGGGTGCGTCGAACAAAGGCGGCAGCGCGCGAGGGCGATGTCACTGGGGCTGCTCGGGGTGCGGCGGCCGGGCTCCCCCGGGCAGCACACGGCAGGGCACGCCGGGCGCGGGGCGGGGCGGGGCGGGGCGGGCAAGATCGCCTCCCGAGATACTCGAGCCAGGCGCAACCAGCTGACAGGGACGACTAACTCCTCTCTAGCTTTGCGGCCTTTGGCCGGCTCTGCTCTGCAGACACCTTAGCACGCCTGCTTCCAGCGCTCTCTCTCTCTCTCTCTCTCTCTCTCTCTCTCTCTCTCTCTCTCTCTCTCTCTCTCTCTCTCTCTCTCTCCCCCCCCCCAATTTTATTTGAATTTTCGTCCAATGCTGAAAAAGGAAAGAAAGACGGTCCGGAGTCTAGTGATTTGCTTTGCCAAAACAGTAGAAATGCGTGGGCCAGCTGTTGCGACTCCCTCTCTCCTCTACCCTCTCTCTCTCTCTCTCTCTCTCTCTCTCTCTCTCTCTCTCTCTCTCTCTCTCTCTCTCTCTCTCTCTCTCTCTCTCTCTCTCTCCCGCTCTCCCGCTCTTCTCTGCGAGCTGCATGCCGCTTGTCTTCATGTCAATGCTACTGGTCGGGCCCCGCGCGAGCTGCCACCGTCTGATTCCGAAGATAGCTCTCGCGCCTCCTCCGTCCTTGTCGCACTCATTGGGGCACCGCTTCACGTGCGACAAGGACAGTGGTAGACGCAGAGCGATCTTCTGGATGAGACGCGGCTGCTACCGCGTGTCGTGGGCGTGGTCCGGATCGGTCCGCGCCGCGCGCGGGTCTGCGTGTCTGTCGGCGACATGTTTCGGTCCTGCTCTCCTGTATAGCTCTGTCCCTCTCGCACCTGTACGCTGCACCCCGTGAGTGCGAGAGAGGCGGTGAGGAGTCAGTCAGTCTGCAGGCAGGCAGGCAGGCAGGAGGCAGGGTCGTCTGGTCCGGTCCGGTCTGTTGAGAGTCGTCCCATATCAATCTCACTGACCGACGCCGTGGCGTGGCGTGGCGTGGCGTGGCGTGGCGTGGCGTGGCGTGGCGTGGAGGAGTACCGCGGCGACCGCGGCGCGGCGGTGGCAGTAGTGCTCCCCCCGGGGCTGGGCTGGGCTGGGCTGGGATGAGTCACTCGCTCTGCTGCACGCCCGCATAGCGCCCTGCCCTGCGTAGCGCGCGGCACGTAGATCCGCAGCAGCAGCCCCAGATTCAGGGGATCGTTTTGTAGAGTGCCCTCTCACTCACTCCTAGTGGCCGAGACCCATGCGTGTGACGAGGACGGAGGTACGAAAGCGCTCTTGCACGTACGCACGGGGACGTATCGCCGGCCGGCATCGCGCGCACCCGCCGCCCGCCGCAGCGACCGCCGCAAGACTCCCACCGCACCACCTTGCCCTTGTCACTACATCCTGCCGCGGAAAGGAATAAAGAATTTTTGTTTTTGTCGGATTTTGAGGTTGTCGAAAGTATTTGCATTTTATGTTTTTCTAGGAATAAGGATTAATTCCCTTTGTCTTCTGAAAATGTTTCATTGTTTTCTTAAATTTTAAAAATATTTTGACCGACACTCTAAATGAGAAAGGACAATTTTGTCCCATTTGTTTCGCCTAGATTTTGTGCAGATTACCTATTTGGAATATATTGTACACATTTAAGGGGTTCAAAACCTTGACAAGTTGTCTCAGAAAATTTGACAAATTTGTCCTTAGCGGGTGATGTGCACAAAATCTCAACATTTCTGGAGACAAAATTGTCCTTTCTAATTTGTAGGGTTTAAATTTTGCCAACAACTTTTTTTGGTAAATTTCCAAGTTTTTTGTGTGTTTTATTTTGGTTTGGTTATTTAATTTTTTTTTAAATAGTAAATCAAATTCTTATTTGAATCTTTTTTAAAATCGCATTTCTGACAGTACGATATTGAGCTCGGACGGGTCGAGGCGGGGCGGGGCGGGGCGGGGCGGTGCCTCCTGTCCGTGTACGGCAGTCCATCGCTATCATTAGCAGGTACAACTGGTGCAGCCGGGGCCGGGCCGGACCGGACAGCCGAGACGTGTCGTGCAGAAGTGCTGCTGCTGCTGCTGCGATGGCGATTGTCTGCGTACGTGTGTTTCGATAGCATCGACTCTATATCGCTGGTGATGATAGTGATGGTGTGTGCTACCTACCTCAGGGCGCCCCGCCCCGCCCCGCCCCGCCCCGCCCCGCCCCGCCCCGCCCCGCCCCGCCCCGCCTGCTCGATGCTCGCCGTCGATATGGTCCCAACAGCAGCAGCAGCAGCAGCAGCCATCCTCCCGCGCACTCTGCGCCATCATCCAAACGGTCCATCTGCCCGTTGGATCATCTCGGAAGCCTATAGAGGAGATAATAATAATAATAAGGAAGTGGAGCGCAGCAGCATAGAACTCTGCCTGATGTGTTTGAAGTAGGTGTTTTGCAACTGGTTAAAAAAAACAGTGTTGCCAGAGAAAAATCATGAATGTCAAGAAAGTGTCATGAAAATTGGCTTCATGACGAATTGCTCTGCAAATCTAAGTGCGTAGTAGTTTGCCATACTTTAAACTGCAAAACTAAAGTTCTGCAGTTCTAAGTGCAGAACTTTTTTGTTCTACACTATAGGGGGAAATAACCTCGGACTTTGTGTACAACACTAATTCGACAAATTCAGTCCAATTAAAACAAATTCAAGCCAATTCAAGCCAATCCAAACCCAATTCAAGCAAATTCAAGCTAATCCAAACCCAATTCAAGCCAATTCAAACCCAATCGAAGCCAATTCACACACTAATTCAGTCCAATTCATAGGCAATTCAAGCCGCAATTCACAGCCAATTCAAGGCAGTTGACATCCAATTCACAAAATTTGTACACCAAATTCAGCACTGTAAAAAATGAGAATACTAGCACGGAACCGATGACGGAAACATTCCGTACCATGATGGGTACGGACGAATCCTTCCAAGCCGTGATCTACTTTTTCTTCCTACGGTACTGCAGAAAGAACCATATACTACGGACATCTTAACGGACGTTTCCGTTTTCGTCAAGTACGGCAGTGTCCGGAAAAAAATTAGCCGGACATTTCCGTACATATTTTTCACAGTGAGCGGTTATTTCCCCCTCAGTTGTACAGTTACAAGTGCAGAACTCTTTCGTTCTACACTTGCAAGTTCAGAACTCTCTAGTTCTGCACCAAAAACTGGATAAAGAGTTCTGCAGTTACAGGTGTAGAACTAAAGAGTTCTGCAGTTATAACTGTAGGACAAAAAACTTCTGCAGTTATAACTGCAGTTTGCAGAACTTTAGTTTTGCGGTTAAAAGTGGCAAACTACTACACACTAAGATTTGCAGAGTGCACTCTAAATGAAAAAGGACAATTTTGTCCCAGAAAATGTTGCGTTTTTGTACACATCATTTTCTTCGGACAAATTGTCCCACTAAATTTGAGACAATTTGCATCCGAAATATTACAAATCGTCCCAAATTATTACACAAATTTGTCAAAAGGGATTGGTGTGCACAGAAACGCAACATTTCTTGGGACAAAATTGTCCCTTTACCATTTAGTGTGTGGTGCCTTGTCGGCCGTGCGAGGGTCAGTCCTAATCTGGTGTCTCTTGAATTTGAGGTATGGCGTCAGGCAAAAAGAAAGATAGAAAAAAAAAAAAAGGTTTCTCAGGATATGGCCAATTGCCAGGAAAATGTTAGGAAAAAAAAATTGGATGTTTGTTTCAAACCTTAAAAAATGGGAATAAAAAGAAATTTTCTTATTGAGGATACGCGAGGGGGTGCCTTTATACGTGCGAGTCGTTGCTTTATTTAATTATAGAGTGCATTGTGATTCCTCCTCCAGCCGTGTCCGCCCCGCCCCGCCCCGCCCGTGTTTGGGACGTATATATGTCGGCCGAAAAATGGTGGTGATCGTCTTGAAAATGAAGGCGTGCGCGCGTGTGTTTGTGTGTGTGGGTGTGCGGCGGTGGGGAAGGGTTATGGTAATGGCACACAGTTGTCCACGCCGCGCCACGCCGCGAACGCCGCGCGCGCGTCGTTGGGGCGACGAAGTAGAAAATAAGGATGCATTTATGACCCCACCCCGCGCGCCTCTTGCGTCGGCCACCCTTAATATCATTATTATGATGATGATGATGATTATTATTATTATTATATCGCAAAATGAAATGTGCGGTGCGCAAGCTGGTGTGGAGTTCAATTACGACCCGCCCGCGATTAGGATCCGGAGCTGGGCTGTCTCAACTTACGTTTTTCTATAATATTGAAAGTCAAATTTTTAACCCTTTAAGGGGGGCTAAAATTTAGTATCTAAGACCCACCGAGAAAAAAAATATGTACCTTGTTTCAAAATTCTTTGCCATTTACACACCGTGCGAAAAAAAAAAACATTGTATATTTCCGATATATTATGTAAATTAGAACTCACGAAAAATGTTGTAAATTTGTGTGAAATTTTCTTTGGAATTTCTCACTCTTAAAGGATCAAGTGTATGAAAATAAGTTCTCACACCTATACAAGTGCTCGACATTGACGCACTTGGTCGTGTGTGATGCAGTTCCCACCGGTTGTTGCACGAAGTCATGGTATATCGGCTTATGGCCAGCGATATCCTTGTGCGACGCGCCGCCTGACCCTCCGATAGGAGTCGAGTCGAGACGCACCCGGGCCGGGGGCCGGGCCCGGGAGGTCGGCCGGGGTGCCTGTCACTGAGCTGTCAGAAGATGAGATAAATAATCGTGTTGGTAGTTTGTCCACGCGGAGGACGCGACGGAAGGAATCAAAAAGCGATTATGGATGCTGACTTTTTTTAAAAATTTTATTATTCCCCTTTTTCTTATACATATGCGCCGCGGTTGCGGGTCTGCGCCGGACGCCCATGCCCCCCGGGGCACCGCGATATGGCGCTATCACAGCTCATGGGGTCACGCCCGCGAGGAGAGAGAGAGAGAGAGAGAGAGAGACAGAGAGAGAGAGAGAGAGAGAGAGAGAGAGAGAGAGAGAGAGAGAGAGAGAGAGAGAGAGAGCGCTCTTAGAATACCCTATAGTCAGGCCACGCCAAAGGTGTAAAGGAAATTTTTCCGTAAAACCTCTACAGCTATTTATTTCTCGGAGAACATATACTGTTATATACTGCCGCTAAAGTGTAGCAAAGAGTGTGTTGTTTCGCCTCTGTTGGACTTAATCTTTGCATACTCGAGGTGACGGAGGCACTGACCCTGCTGGGGCAACGGACGTACGATAGACTGCCCTCCACACCCAAGTGCGTGAATGTAGAACTCTTGCATGTGTGTGAATTTCCATTCGCACGTCTACACACTAAATGGAAAGGGACAATTTTGTCCCAAGAAATGTTGCGTTTTTGTGCACACCAATCCCTTTTGACAAATTTGTGTAATAATTTGGGACGATTTATAATATTTCGGATGCAAATTGTCTCAATTTAGTGGGACGATTTGTCCCAAGAAAATGATGTGTACAAAAACGCAACATTTTCTGGGACAAAATTGTCCTTTTTCATTTAGAGTGTAGAACAAGTCAAGGTGCGAATTCTCCTAGGAATTTTGCACACTTGAAGTGACTGGTGGTGTGCGAGGATGGGACATTCACACACTTGTTAGCGTGTGACAACATTCGACACACTTGGGGTTCCAGGGTGAAGGCGTTTGGCCGCCGCGCTGCTGCGCAGATGTGCAGTGTGTTTCGTGATGAGCTGAGATGAGAGCTGTTATCAGTGCTCTCGCGACTCTTCAAAGCATGCGGCAAATTTCATCATATAAAAATGACGTTAATAATAATAATAATGATGATGATAGAGATTGTGTTTTGATGAGGAAGTGACACACACATTCACATGCCATACCGCGCGCGTTGTATTTTCAGACGAGCGCAATAAAGATTAGAGCTAATTCATCAGCGTGCCGTTTAAAAACAATTTCGGCTCCCCGCGCGCGGCGCCCCGAACGCGCGGCCCCTGGCGGCGGGAGGGAGGCAGTGATAACGATAACGCGTCGATAACGTGACGAAATATCGTCGTCGATAGTCGAACGCGATGACCGCCGCGCAGCCTCCCGGCTGCGCTGTGCGTGGCTGCGCGCCGCTCACTCATTTCTCGGAGGAACAAAAATGACGCACTTCCGACGATGAAAAGCGGTCATGGATCTCATTTTTTCCCCTCCCCGCCTGTCTGCGGCGCACAGTGCGGCGACGGTGGCGAAACTCAAGGCGCGACAAGGTGTCATCCATTTACCTCAATTTCGCTTTTTTTCCCCCGACCACTTTCCGGCTTCCTTCGTCTTTCTCTGCTGCTCCCTTCCACCGAGCGCGTATGTATGTATGTATTTCTGTGTTAGAGAGAGAGAAAGAGCAAGAGGGAGCGAGAGAAATGCAGAGGTGCGCGCACTCGGAGGCCTCCGTGTCGTGCGACGTATGTCCTGCGATTATAAACAATTTGTAGGTGTGTTTCCGGTCCGCCGAGAGGACTGGGGGCGCTGTCACTGGCCTGGCCGACCGACCGGCGACTCACCGCGACTCACGCACCCCGGGACCCCGGGCGGGACCTGTCGACGGCCCGGTGCCCGCGACGCACTCGGTGGGCAGGAGGAGGAGGAGGAGGAGGAGGAGGAGGAGGAGGAGGAGGAGGAGGAGGAGGAGGAGGAGGAGGAGGAGGGGGGCGAAGAGGTGGACGAGGAGAAGGAGGGGGAAGAGGTGGACGAGGAGGAGGTGGAGGAGGAGGAGGAGGAGGAGGAGGAGGAGGAGGAGGAGGAGGAGGAGGAGGGGGAAGAGGTGGACGAGGAGGAGGTGGAGGAGGAGGAGAAGGTAAAGGTAGGGCAGGGCAGGGGAAGGGGCAGCTGGCGAGGCGAAAATACAAATGCAACTACAAGTAGTAGCCGTCTGCTCCCGCTCCCGCTAACCAGCGCCGTGTTAGGCAGCGGCGTGCGAGGGCAATTTCGCACGAACAAGCGTTTGGACTACTATATGCACGGTGCGGCGCGCATGCGCAGTGCGTGCGTGCGTGCGTGCGTGTATTTGCATGGTTTGTAATCTCCGCCCACGCATCGATAAGGAAAGGCAATACGAGAGAGAAACAAAATGAGAGTGAGTGAAGCGGGGGCGAGGGGGAAACAACTCGGAATTTTTAATGAACAAATCCTGTGAATTTTTTTTGTTTTTCGTGAATTTTTGCTTGAATTTTACATATATTTTGGTAAATGTTTGTATTTTTTCTGAATTTTTCTGAATTAAGAGGTGCTCAATAATTCCTGAGTTGTTTCCCCCTCGAGCGGGGGTCAAGCGGTGTCAGGGAGGATGTGGCCCCTTTAGCTGCACTCGAGGTATTTTGAGGACGGCGGAAAGGTGCTGGTGTCCGATTATGCCGTCGGGGCGGGGTGGGGCGGGGTGGGGGGGGGCGGGGGGGGGGGGGTGGAACTCGTCCGGGGCAGACCTGACCAGGGCGTCGTGTCCTGTCTGTCGGAAACACCTGCGAAACGAGACGAAACGCTTTCAGACCGCGCGCGCGCCGCACCACCGGGCCTCGTATACCTACTGCCGACCCGGGCCCCTTACTTCCTGCTTTGACACGTAGCATTTCATAAATACAAGTCACCTAGACATGATTTTTTTTTATTTATTTCTTAAAAAAAAATCCAGGCCCAGTGAAAAAAAAAATGCTAATAATTGTGGTGGTCCCTGGAGGAGGTGCGACACCACACCACACACCCTGGAGGTGCTAGGTCTCCAGCACGTGCTGCCCTGCGGTCAGACCGGCCTGGACTCATCGGCGGCCATCTCTCTGCCTGCACACGTACCTGCTATATACTCCCCCCCCCCCCCGGCCCCGGGCCCCGGGCCTCGACACCCTAGAGGTGCGTTTTACGGAAACCGGACAACAGTTGTAGTGGTAGTAGCAGCGGAGTGAGTGTTTTATATTACGCGAGGAGCGACAGAGACGTCAGAAGCTTGTGCGGCGGCGGCGAGGCGGCGCGCTAAAGGCCAGAGGGGATAATAACATCATTTTCACGCGTGCAGGTCGGGCGGGGCGGGGCGGGGCGGGGCGGGGCGGGTGCGGTGGGTAATGTGGCTGGGCGATAATATGCAAAATTAGAGCAAGGGAGGAAAACACGTTCCGGTCTAGTCCTCATTCACTGAGGACCGGCGGCGGCGCGGCGGCGCGGCGGCGCTAAGCAGCCGGCGTACTAACCTCCTATTTTTTCCTTTTTTTTCTTTCTTTTTCAGTTTTGCCGTTGCTGGCAGATCCAAATTAAAATAAAATATATTTAATATCATTCTGACTCGTAATCTAAATTTAAATGCTCAGCTAAGGGTTGAAGGGACCAGGTCACACCCAATGGAAACACTCCAAATCGCTGTACTTGCTGCCAACCAAAAATATACTTTGAAAACGCGTGGATCCAGGGTTTTTTAGCATCCTGGTTCCCTCAGTTCATGTTGTTAGGCTCTTAATAAAAAAAATTAAGCCGCCCTTTGGATTTAAGCTCAGCCACAAATCTGGTGGTTGGTTGGTGGTGGTGGTTGTTGTTATTTTTGTTGGTTGATCGGTTGGTGGGTGTGTTGTGTTGTGTTTGGTGGCTGATGGTTTTGTTTCGTGTTCCAGCCGCAGCCGGAGCGCCAGCAGCCGTGCGTGCAGCACGCCTACGACCCGTCGAGGGACTTGTCCCCGAACCTGCCGCACCACCACCACAACCACCACCAGCCGCACGACACGACCCGCCTGCCCAGCCTGCCCTGCGAGCGCCTCGACCCGTTCAACAACAACAACAACGCGAGCGGCGGCCATGAGCGGCCCGGCAGCGCCATGTCGGGCGGGCTGGCCACCCCGCTGACCTGCGACGAGGACCACCACGGCTGCCACCAGTGCGGCCACCACCAGGCGTCGGCGGCGGCCCCGGCCGGAGCGTCGTCGGTCGTGCCGCCGGCGGCGTCGTCGTCGGCGTCGTCGTCGTCATGCTCGTCGTCGGCGTCCTCGTCGGGCGGCGGCGGGGGGCTGCTGCTGCGGCCCAAGCAGGAGCGGCCGTGCAGCCCGGCGTCGTCGGACGTCGGCGGCCCCGGGTCCACCACGACGACGACGGAGCTGGAGGCGGCGGGGCCGTGCGCCGGGTGCGGGCAGCGCATCTCGGACCGCTTCTACCTGCTGGCCGTGGACCGGCGGTGGCACGCCGCCTGCCTCCAGTGCTGCTCGTGCAGGCACGCGCTCGACGGCGAGGTCACGTGCTTCTCCAGGGACGGCAACATCTACTGCAAGAAGGACTACTACAGGTGAGTGATGGGCTGAATGAATGCGAGGGGGAAGGTGGGGAATGGGGATCACTCAAACAACGTGTACGATGACTTTTTTGGACTTTCGATTTTCTGTTCGACTTTTCTTTAGGTTTTCATGGAAAATTTCCATCACTTTTTGATAAATTTTGATCTTTTCAACCCAATTTTTGACTAATTTTTATTATGTTAATGTTTTCTTGATTTCTTTGAATTTTTTTATTGCATTGGGTTGGATTAAAAAAAAAATGGGGCTATACCATGATTTTTCGAAGTGACTCCCCCCTCGGCTTAATGTATACGCGATTGTCATGCGCGTGTATAGGTGTGTGCGAATTTCTTATAAGCGCACTTTCAATCTGCGTAGACGGGAAGGTCCTATAGGAAAGTTTACACATTTACCGGTTTTAGTCGTATGTACGAATGGAAATTCACTCACTCTCTCTCTCTCTCTCTCTCTCTCTCTCTCTCTCTCTCTCTCTCTCTCTCTCTCTCTCACACACACACACACACACACACACACACACACACACACCTACAGGTGTGTGACACTTTGAAGTGCGTGGACGCGGGTGCGTGGCACGTGATGCGTCGTGCACTAGCGGCTCGGGTCGCGTTCGTCTCTCTCTAGCGTGTGGACAAGTCAATTGCTCTGCTGCTGTTCCACACGGGGTGCCTCACGCAATAAGCGGGGGGTGGGGATGGGGGGGGGCGTCGCGACGACAGGCGCCGTCGCGGTGGCGCCTCCACAGAGCGTCGCGACCCGTCCCCGCTGAACCCGCAACAACCCCCCCCCCTCCCCCGCCTCACCCACTACACCCCCCCCCCTGCCTCGCCCCGCCTCGCCCCGCCTCGCCCGGACGTGTTGGCGCGGCAGGTCATGGCTAAGCGGCTCGTATGTATATATACGCCCGTCCGCCCCGCGCGCAGTGCGGTGCATCTCATGCGTGTTGCATATGCGTGCTGGGCCGCGGGGCGGGGCGGGGCGGGGCAGGGTGGGGCAGGGCCGGGCGGGGCGGGGGTGGAGGGGGGGGCGTCCTGATGGCACCTCGCGATACGGGCCACGGGTCACTACCAGACCAGGCGTGCCGACGGCTGAGGGCGGGGCGGGGCGGGGTGGGGGTGGGAGGCTGTGTGCGCGGCGGGGCTCCAGAGCAAGAGGAGTGCAGTACAGTAGTATGAAGACACTCTACTAACTCGTCGGTTGCTCGCTCGCTACTGCGAGTGCACTGTCACATTTTATCGGCCGCCGCTGCCGCCGCTGCTGCTGCTGCTCCTGCTGGGCCGTGTGCTTTATTGCTCCCCCGCTAGATGGCGCTAGCGACACGCGCACGTCGGCTCGCTCGCCGTGCAGATAAAGTCCTTTGGCGGCGACACTATACATTTCCCGTCGCGGTATGGCTCGCCGCGGTATGAAGTAAACCTCTCTCTCTCTGGCACATGGACTGCTCTGCTCTGCGGGGCGGGGCAGTGGGAGCCGCTGCTGCGGAGAATGCGCGCCAGAGACGGCCGCGTCGCCGGTGTCGTCGTCGTGCAGGTGCTCCCCTCCCCCGGGGCTCATGGGACTCGGCGGGTCGGGCCGGGCCGGGCCACTGTCTCGGCCATGCCATGGGCCCCCGGCCAGCCCAGGCCAGGCCAGGCGACCCGAGCCAATGGCGGCCTATGGCGGCGGCCGCGGCGGGGCCGGCCGATGTCGCCGCAGAAAACAAAGGCAATAAAAAGGGCTTCGGCAGCTATACAGCAGGAGAAAATAAAAGCAGCAGCGAGCGCTCCTGCGGGGGCCTGCCTGCCTGCCTGCCTGCCTGCCTGCCTGCCTGCCTGCCTGCCTGCCTGCCTGCCTGACTGCCTGCCTGCCTGCTCGCCGGGGCTCCGCTGGCATGGCCGGGCCGGGCCGCGTGACAACCGGACCGCTTCTGGCTCCTGCAGACCGCCGCCGCGTCGCTGTCGAGCCGATGAATTCGAAGTTAATTTCCCGATGAGGGGACACGACAGAATTACACGCATAGGAGGACCTTATGACAATTGAGAATAGTCCGGGCTGGGTGGAGAAAACACTATGAAATTTTTGTTCACTTCAAAATCCAGAAAAAAATCGGAAAAATTCTTTTAAAAAAAAAATAGAATTTTTTTGAAAAGTTTAGAAGAAATTACAAATAAATTAGGAGAAACTCAAGCAAAAATTGCAAACAATGTATTTAAAAAAAACAACAGAAAAATTCGAAAAATCTTCGAGTTGTTTCTCTTCCTCGGTGGAAAGCAGATACGGATAACTCGCCTCTATCTTCCGTCGAGGGTTTTCTCTCTTCGAGGTTGGCCACGACATTGTCTCGAATTGTCATGATTGTAGTGTCCCCGAGGCAGTTGACATTGTATGGCGTGCTCTGTGCTGGAATACGGTTATTTGGTTTTGCCACTGCTGCTGCTCCAGGTGCATTGCGTTTGCGGGATACGTATAGTGTTGCGAAAGCCCTTGTGCCTGGTGTTGGGTTTCTTTATTGGCTGGCGTGCGGTAAGTAGGCACAGCGCCCCTAGTTGTCTGTTGCGACGCCTGCTTATAGGTGTGTGAGTGCAGGCCGTATTCTATCGCTAATAGACGCGAGAATACTGGAAATAAAATGAGAAATTTAGTCGGCTCGGCGTGAATGTTTCTCATCCAGATATGGCAGTACTGTGGGCTGCGGAGTCGGCAGTCGGCCGGTTGTTGTGCATTTTTTTCTTTTTTCCTTTATTTTTGTACCTTTATAAAATTTTGATGGAATGTATCGCGATTGGAGATTGCGAAAGGGTTGTAGGCGCAACTCTAGTTGTAATCCGATGCCAGCCGTCGTCGTATGTCCCGCGATCCATCATAATATGTATACACACTTGCTTCGATTGGCTGAGAGAGAGAGAGAGAGAGAGAGAGAGAGAGAGAGAGAGAGAGAGAGAGAGAGAGAGAGAGAGAGGCAGAGAATATTTTCTCTCCTTTGACGGAAGTGTTGCCGGTGTGGGCGTCTATGCTATGGCGTTTGAAGAAAGAAAAAAGAAGAAGAAAAACGCACACGTGGCTACCGCACACGCGGCGTCGTTAGGGGAGAGTGACATTTATCACAAGTGGAATAATTCAGCACGCGCTTTACGCACGAAGAGTACTAGACAATAAGACAAGCACTCGCGCTCACACTCACACACTGCGAGTCTCTAATTTCATTTACGCTCTGCAATAAAAGCTTTACACTGACTCCTAGGCTTGTTAAGGCTGCACGGCCCGCTGGTCACCTCCTCTTCTTTTACCCTCTCTTCTCCTCCCTTCCCTCTTCCGCCCCCCCCTCCCCCCCTCTCTCTCTGTCTCTGTCCCTCTCAGTGTCTCCTCTTTTGGTCTTCTTCCCTCTGCTTTGCCCGCCGCCAACTTCTTTTGCAGATTCGCGGAAACGGCCGCTTCTGCTGCGGCGGACTTCTTTTACTCGATGTGTGTTTTTATTCGTTTTCGTTCTTACGGCTGGTCTGCTCTGCCGGGCCTCGCCGGGTGCGGCGCGTCCCTTGTGCCCAGCAGTAGCTGTCCTCTTTGCACCTCTTAGAATCTGCATCCATGAAAACAAGAGAGAAAAAAAAATCAGACGAAAAAGTCGTTGCGATTTGGGCCGGGTGTGATCGCCATCAGATATCACGCTACTCTCTGTGCGCGCACGCTGCGTCCGCCTTTGTCCGCGCGCTGCTGTCCTCAGATTCCCACTTGACTTCTATTTTTTTTCCCAGCAGCCATTGGGCTTTCGAAGGCCACAGCCCCGTGTGAAGCGCGCTCGCACGCACACACACATACACTCTCTCTCTCTCTCTCTCTCTCTCTCTCTCTCTCTCTCTCTCTCTCTCTCTCTCTCTCTCTCTCTCTCTCTCTCTCTGTGCGATTCCTCTCTGGTTTCTGCCACTACTTTGTTGCACACGCAGCAGTCCCAGGTGCATCATTTCAAATCGCATGCAACAAGTGTCATGGCAGCAGTCTCGCGCCAGTCCACACGGTAAAAATAGTTTCTAGCATTTCAAGATTTTTCTTGGATCTTATGGAGAATACCATTGGACATCCATTGCAGATCTTGAAATACAGAAAACTATTTTTACCGTGCAGGACATGCCGTGTCCTCGGGGGGAAACAACTCTAAAAGTTTTGTACACCTCGTAGTAATTCAGAAAACGTCGGAGAAATGCAGAGAAATTAACAGAAACGCAAAAAAATTAGTAAAACGCAGAAAAATTTGAAAAACGAGGGAAAAAAAAATGAAAATTTCAAGTAAAAATGGGGGGGGGGAGGAATACAAAAGCACAGCGAAATTCACAAAAATTCACAAAATCCTGACACTAAAATGCAGAGCTGTTTCCCCCTCGTTAGACAGAGTGTTGCTCTTGTAGCGAAGCTGAATCATGAGTGAATGTCGTCTCTTCCAGGTGTATTCATTCCTCATTTCACACACTTTCACAAGTTGAGGTTCGAATTTTCCTAGAAATTTCACACACTTCCACGCACTGGTTTACGTCACACACTTTGCCAACGTGTGACATCTGATATACTTTTCGTTTCACCAGGGCAACCTCCACCGCGACCGCGCAAGACTGCTCAATTTGCAAACGAAATAAGGAGTCACAGATACGCCATCACGAAATTAATACTAACAATAACGATGCCCGTATCACAAGAAAAAAATAAAATAAAGAAAAATTATCCGTCATAATTAATGTGGGGGCGCCTCTTATCAGGCGGCCCGAGTGAATAAAAGTATAACCCTTTGATATATATAAATATATACCTTTCTCCAAATCGTCTTCCGCCGGGTATATATATCGGGTCGTGCGTGCGCGGTCCCCATTAGCGGCAGCTGGCCGCGCGGTGGTCTAGCGCCCGCCCGTGTGTGTGTGTGTGTGTGTGTGTGTGTGTGTGTGTGTGTGTGTGTGTGTGTGTGTGTGTGTGTGTGTGTGTGTATGCAGCGGACTGCAGTGTAAACTTTTATGATGATTGAAGGCATTTTTCATGGCGGTGGCCGCAGCCGCTGGTGGTGGGCCGGAGTGCATGGGCGCCCGGCCGGAGCGGCACCCCGCGCGCCGCACACCGCGAGCCGCGACCGTCTTCACTGGAAACCCTCGTGTGTGAACGTCACACACTTGTAGGTGTATGTGTGTGTGTGTGTGTGTGTGTTAGTGTGTGTGTGTACGCGCGCGCATCACTCCAAATCTTCTACAAAGATTTTTAGCAGATGATGCGAATGTATCAGCCTGCTTGTTTTCGTATAGTGCAAAGAATTCCGTGCTACAACTGTAATATACAGGAAATTGTATTGTATTACCGAAAAAAAAAAATTCTTTATATTTCTTTGTAGAACTATGGTCTGAATTCTCCGAGGAATTTCACACACAACCAGAAGGCTGAAAAGTGACACACTAGTTTTAAGCGAGCGTGACATTCAATCACTTTGGTGTTGAGTGTGCGCCTATGCTGTCCGCGGTCAAAAATGTTGAAAATTCGCGATTGTGACCTTCAGCCAGGCTTATAAAAAATTTGGAATGATTGAAATTGCGTTTTTTTTTCTTTCTTCATTTCTCTAGGCGGATAGCAGGGCCTCAGTGCAATGGAGAGGAGATTTACGAGGTGGGCCAGTGGCAGTCCGGTTAGAGTAGTTCCGTATAGCAGGTGTGTGTGTGTGTGTGTGTGTGTGTGTGTGTGCGTGGTGTGAAGCGTGGGCCTTGGTGGGTGAGGGCACTACTGGCTGAGATTTTATAGCCTCCATTCTCGAGGGTTTTAAAGAGGTAAAAAACATACCTTTGTGCGCGTACAGATAGAATAACCTGGTCGTATTTTGGACTTTATAATTCAGGAATACACAGAGTAGTTATTCGCCGGGTTTATAGAGTTGCGCGAGGCTCCGTGATTGAGGCTCGATACAACATTGTCGCGGGTTCGGCGTTCTGATGAGTGTAACTTTTCCGACTCGACAGTTTGGCGCCTACCTGTGCTGTGAGAGGCTCCTCTCGCGGTACTTGCGTGTCAACAGCGGAACAAGTTTTTTTTCCTTTTTTTTCTTTTCCCCTTTTCCTCGCTTCCTTTCCTGTCGTTTGCTTCCCTGCTTTTTGGACCTCGCCAGGCCGGCTGGCGGGCGGGCAGACCTCCGCTAAGTTCACGTGTCTTCTTAAATGATATCAGGGTAGTTAATCTCAGAGTGCGCGACTCTGTGCGGGAGGTGAGCGCGGGCGGGGCGGGGCGGGGCGGGGCGGGGCGGGGCGGGGGCGGGGCGGGGCGGGGCGGGGCGGGGCGGGGCGGGGCGGGGCGGGGCGGGGCGGGGGGCCGGGGCGCCGCCCCAACCGACTGCACTGGCTGCGCGCATGAACCACGACTGGCCGCCCACTCGAGGACTTTTATGTAGCTGGCGCTGGAGGAACACCCTTACTGGAACGGGCTGCCCCCCGCCCCGCCCAGTGTGCCTTGCTGACCCGTTTCAATCCCACGTCACTCTCCTCATCCCTAGCGCTGGTGCGATCCTCTTGGCGTGCTTCCAGCCGGACGGCTACCGCGCGACAACCTTTTTTTTTCTTCTTTTTTTTTCTTTCTTTTGGTCGTTCCGGACGTAGCTTGGCGTGGAGCGGCGCGTAGCGAGGCATGGCGGGTCAACAGCACCTCCAATCCGACGGACACTCCACTCCTCCGTTTGACTTGAGCCGCATGGCCCCGCCTCGCCACTGCGTGCTACGCCACGCCTCGCCTCGCCACGCCACGCCACGCCTCGCCACGCCACGCCCCGCCACGCCCTGTCCGGCAGTCGCCTCGCCATCGCCACTCCGCAATTCCCACGCTGGACCGGCTGCTGCTGCCGCTGCTGACTTGTTCGGCCCCTCTCTCCTCTCTTTTCCCCCTATCTGCTTCCCCCCCCCCTCTCGCTCTCTCTCCATCTCTCGCTCGGAGGATGCTGATTTCGTCTCTGCGTACAACTCTTTTTGCAAGTCCTCCAAATTTCACATCCGCTGTTCTGTTATGCCTCTCTCTCTCTCTCTCTCTCTCTCTCTCTCTCTCTCTCTCTCTCTCTCTCTCTCTCTCTCTCTTCTCTCTCTCTCTCTCTCTCTCTCTCTCTCTCTCTCTCTCTCTCTCTCAGGGCGTCCATGTCGCTCTCCGCTTCTCTCTCGCATGGTGGTGCGAGCGGTGCAGCGCGCATGCTCTCGCCATGAGAGCCGCAGTGCCTCATGAGAGTGAGAGAGTGTTGTGTGCGATAGGTGAGTATCTTGAGGGGCGCTGGTCGGGTCGGGGGCCGAACCGCCAGGACAGGGGCTCCGGACGGGGCCGGCCGGCCTGCGGGGGCATCGGAATGTGGACATCAGCCAATAGCCAGTCTGTATTATCGGGGCCCGCTGTCCGGTCACCGGCCATCTCTCTCTCTCTCTCTCTCTCTCTCTCTCTCTCTCTCTCTCTCTCTCTCTCTCTCTCTCTCTCTCTCTCTCTCTCTCTCTCTTTCTCTTGGCGGGTGCGTCGGGGAGCAACACGCAAGCCGCGGGCATACAACGGCATGGCGCGCGAAGAAGAAGAAGAAGGAAAATGAGGGCAAGAAAAGGATCAAAATTATCGCAAATGGCGAACATGAACGGGAGGGAAAAAAATGGCAATGACAACTGATTGTAATTATTTTAGGGACCGTTCATCGTTGTCGTGGCGTGCAGGTGGGCGGGGCGGGGCGGTCCCACGGGTGCCTCGCCCACGCGAAGCCCCGAAAATAATATCATGTCAACCTTTCGTGTGACAAGTCAGACGTGTGAAGTCGCCGACGGCTTTGCGAAAGAAAACGGAAAATAAAAAAAAAGAGGAAGCACAACCACACACGCGTCGCAATTATGGTCCGCGCCTGCATTAAAATTTTACCTGCAGGTGTGCGCGGGTCGAGGAACTCATCTTTTCGTAGTTTTACTGTTGTTTTATTTTTAAACGTTTCCGTGGATTTGTGTGGCATTTGTCACGTGCAAGATGCGATGCACCCCGCGTCATCTCTATTTCTGGTAATTGTCTCTGCGTGCTGCTGGCCGGGCCGAGTGAACCCCGAAATCACGATATGAGAGGAAGACAAAAATTATCTGGAGAGAAAAAGATGACGGCGTTTTGCTGCTGTGTATACGCGCCAGCCGTCGACGTCCTCTCCTTTTCTCTCTCTCTCTCTCTCTCTCTCTCTCTCTCTCTCTCTCTCTTACACATTTGGACTGCCGCCGCGCTGTCCAATGGCGGGGCTGTGCGTGCCGCGGCATTGTAGCCTCGGGCCGGGCCCGGCCCGGGTCAAACGGACGTGTACGCCCCGCCCCGCCCCGCCCCGCCCCGCCCCGCCCCGCCCCGCCCCGCCCCGCCCCGGCCGCGCCCCGCCCCGGCCGCGCCCCGCCGCGCCACGCCGCCAAGGAGCCAATCACATGACTCGCCCTTCGGCGGAACGTGTGTCGACCAATCATGCGTCTGCACTGAGGCCCCCCGGCCCGCGGGGCGTATGGACCGGGCGCGTTCGTCCTTACGGACGGAACGTGCAGGCGGGCGGGGCGGGGCGCACTACCCCGCCTCGGGCCTCGGCCGAGGAAATGAACCCACCTGATGAACTCTCTCTTTCTCTCTCTCCCTCTCCCTCTCTCTCATCCGTTGTGCTCTCTCTCTTGTGATGCTTACACCTTACACACACATAAAATAACCTCTGCTGCAAATAAAAGGCTTATTAATCTTCAATCATGAAATTTCACAAAGATGTGTCTGGACGGCTATCTCAAATGTTTTAATTTAAGTATATATAGATTCCCAGGGAACCTCCTAAAGTAGAATCTTAATACGCAGGATGAAGGTTGGCTCACCATTATACCTTCCCCCCACCCTCTATTTTCCCCCAAAGTTAACTGCAATACTAAAACTATGTTTCAACAACTTTTTCCGAATCTGAGAATTTAAAAATGTCAATTATTTACCATTTTTTTGAGTATTATGAGGAATGTGTACAGTTCATTCTGCTTGACCGGGATCAGTTAAAATAGTCTTGTCGAGGTAGCCCGCGCTGTCTCTCTCGCCGTGTCGAGTGGGCGTGGCGGAGCGCGGCGCGGGGCTGCGCTGCGACTGGCCCGCCGCGAGGGCCGCGAGGCCCCCGCTGCCCCCCGGCTGCCCAATGGCGCGGCACGTCCCCACGCCACGCCACGCCACGCAGCCTAGAGGAAACCCGATACACTACAGAGTGCGGACGGCCTCGGCCCCTGCCATCGGGCAGGTAGACCGCCCGCCGAGGCCGGCTGCGGAGCGCGCGGCCTACCCCTGCACCCCGCCCCGCCCCGCCCTGCCCTGCCCCTGCCCTGCCCTGCGTTATCTTGCGGGCGGGCGGGCCTGCATGCGAGCGTCAGCTTTACTTGTACCCGCCCCCCTCTCTCTCTCCCTTTCTCTCTCTCTCTCTCTAGCTGCTGCTGCGTTTGTGTTACCTGGAGCGCGGTGTGTGTTTGCCTGGCGTTGCCAAAACGGAAATGGGTTAACAAGTCTGAGTCGGGTGCGGCGGGGCGGGGGGCGGGGCGCGGGGGCGCGCCGGGGCCGGGCCACGCTCACAAGTGCGCCGCTAGTGCGGCCATAAAGACGAGCGGCATGAAGATAGTTTCCTTTCTACTAATATTATAAAAAAGAAAGAGTTAATTCGGTCCTTTGATAAAACCTGTTTAAACTTTTGAGGCTGAGCAAACCGCTGCGACCTCTGCTTTCAAAATCTCTCCTATTGCAATGAACGCACGTTTCCTTCAAAATTTACCTTTATTAAAAAATGTCCTCTTTAAACACTAACAATAAATTGCAGCGCACTTTACATTGTAACATAAATATAACAACACGCCCGACTGGACTGACGAAACTTCCCAGTGGGGCACAGGGGGCAGTGCTGGGCTGCGGGGCAGAGGCGCAGACTGGGCAGACCGCGCGTACATGAGCTCGAGGGGGCCATCTGTCATCCCGTGTGATGCCTGCTGCTCCTCCTGCAGGTGGTCCAGACTCGTCTCCTGGGAATGGCCCCCTCCTCAGCCTCAGCCTCCGGGTCCTGCCCAGGTCCTACCCGACCCCCCGGCCCGGCCCGGCCCGGGCCGCCACCGAGCATGACAACAGGTGTGGAGTAGGGTCCTTTGCATTCAAGGCACCTACCTTGTCATTGCTCGGGCGTGACTCGGCCTAGACCACACCCCAAGTGTGAAAATGTACATGACGAGACACTCACGACGGCTGGTATCCAGGGCAGGCGGCTCGCGCGGACTATCGTTCTCGGGAAAAAGAGGAAAAAGAAATGGGTTAGACTTCGCCTTTAAGACGGTTAAACAGATAAATACCTTTTAAGAAGCAGTATATGCCCCATAGGCACGGAAATTATAAACATATTTTGGGCGTTTTTAATGCCTCTTCGGAGGGTCTGCAACGCCGAATGCCTTTGGGCATCCCAGGAAATACGCGCGACGTCCTACCTTTGTTTTACCTCCTCTTTTCTGTTGCACACTAAACCCTTATGCATTTTGTTGTGCATAAACATGCAGGATTTTATGCAACCATATAACTATGCACATTTTTTATGCATAATTATGTACAAATTGTGCATAACTATGCACAAATTGTACATAGTTATGCATAAAATTGTGCATATTCTTATGGTTGCATAAAATCCTGCATGTTTATGCACAACAAAATGCATAAGGGTTTAGTGTGTGTGCTCAAGAATTACGTTTCCCCGCCTTTTTGTATACGCTCACTCGGTATATTCGTGTCGCGGTCAGCGGGCTGTCCACCATGTCAAGTGCTCGTGACGGGTCTGAGACTTGGCATCGCTCGGTCTCCCTCCATCCCTCCCTCCCTCCCAATCTATCTGTCTCTCTCGTACACTTACACACATACACATATACCCGCTCACGCGCGCGCCCGCACAGATCAGAGATACTCTCGTTTTGGTAAAGACGACTGTCCACCAACCTCCCGACTCCAACTTTATCATTCAAACGGGGTTGCCCGCGCGCGCGCGCTCCGAAGGGAATCGAGGTTTTCGTCTGCCTGCAAAAATTTCTCCCCCTGTTGGGATCTGCCGCGGCCTGACGCAAGACTGGTCGCTCGCGCATTGCCATCCATCCTCGTTTTGCGGAATACCGCGCGCCCTTTCACGAGTAGCGCGCGGCAGGTTGGCTGCTTGAAGCGCGCGGTAAACTGGACGAAAGAAAAGTGGTTTGACGTCATGGTCGCGGTGAAAATATAAAAATTTGGCTCGTAAACCCGATTTGTTTTTTTGCACGCGTTGTATCACCCTGAGCCCGCCAGACGCTTCTCAAATTTATATATATATATATATATATATATATATATATATATATATATATATATATATATATATATATATATATATATAATCCTTTTCTTCCTCTCCTTCTTGCTCCTCACCCCGGCCCTGACCCCGGGCCACCCGGTCTGGAGCGTCACGCTGTGTTGGCGCGAGGCGAGGCTTCACGGGTCGACAGAGGCCTGCCGGCCCGGCAGGCGTGGCTCGGCGCGGCGGCCCGTATTTGGGGCGCGGAGTTTCTATATACGAACCTCACGAAAAGGCAGTGCTCTGGAGTCTCCAGGCTCTAGGAGCAATCGCTCTGGAGCCTTCAGGAGGAGTAGGAGCAGTCACTCTGGAGCCTCCAGGCAAAAGGAGCAGTGGGTCTGTAGCCTCGCAGTCGCTCTGGGGCCTCCAGGCGCTCGGAGCGGTCGCTCTGGAGCCTTCAGGCTCTAGGACCATCACGGTAAAAACGATGTCTGATTTTTAGCCCGCCCTTCTGCTTTGAAAAAGCTTTAGAGCGGGCTTATGCAATCGATGCGGTGTCTGTCTGTCTGTTTGTCTGTTTGTCTGTCTGTCTGTCTGTTCCACTCGAAGGAGTTGAGCTAGAGAGTTGAAATTTTTAGGGTATCTTAAGGGTCACTCCTGGACATCGAAACGCCTGGTGCAAATCCTGCCAACCCTCATTAAGGCACTGAAAAAAATTATAAAAGTTTTCACGGAATAAATAAAAAAAAAAATATTCAACTTTTTACAACCCCGTCGACCCGTACCTCTCCGGAAGCGTCTTTTCGCGTCTAGTTCAATGGTGCACACCGTTTTACGAAAAAATGGATCCAGCTCGCGACTACACTGTAAAAAGCACCCGTAATTGGTCCAGTTTTCAACTTTTCTCAACCCCATCGAGCTGCACCTCCCCGGAAGCGTCTTTTCGCGTCCAGTTCGATGGCACCCACCGTTTTTCGATGAAAAGGACCCAACTCGCGACTACACTGTAAAAAGCACCCAAAATTGACCCACTTATCAACTTTTACGAACCCCATCGACCCGCTCCTCTCTAGAACCGTCTTTTCGAGCGCAATTCAGTGGTGCCAACCGTTTTTCAATTTCCAGTGTTGCCAATCGTCAAAACTCAAACATTTCGATTATTTTCGACATTTCTCGATATTTTCCGATGTTTTTCGATATTTTCGACATTTTTCGTTGTTTTTCGATATTGTTCGACATTTGCGATATTTTTCGACAATTTTCGATATTTTTCGATATTTTTCGATAATTTTTGACATTTTTGATAATTTTCGATGTTTTTTGATATTTTTCGACATTGTTGACATATTCCGACATATTTTGATATTTGTAAACATTTTTGACAATTTTTGATATTCTTCGACATTATTCGACATTATCCCTCATTTTTCGATATTTTTCGATGTTTTTCGACATTTTCCATATTTTTCGATATACCTCAACATTTTTAAGATATTTCGAGATTTTTCGACTTTTTTGACGTATTTCTACATATTTCGAAAATTTTCGACATATTTCGACAGTTTTTGAAATTTTCGACACCCCTCGACGCATATATCGTTAAAATCGTTTCGACGAGCGTAATTCAGTGTTGCCAACTGCTGCCAAATAAAGTCCGAGTTCGACCGTTCCATCTGAGGCCGAACTCACCTATTTCGACATTTTTTCGAGATTTCTGACTCCCCTTTTTTGCCGAATAACTGACCGTTTAGTCACTATCGGCACGTTTTCAAAGCAGAAGGGAGGGCTGTAGTTTCGGTGGTTCACCGTTACAAACTGCCTCTTTCCGAAGAGAATGCCTTTACGGGCCGCAGGCCCGATCATTTACAAGCTAAGAGGACGTTCTGTGTGACTTAGGGGTCGGGCCGAAGGCCCGACCGAACGCCGCCGGCAGGCCAAGCAGGCACGCCCCCTGCCGAACGGAGTTGCCAGCGTAGCAAAGCGGAGCTGGCAACGACGTTTGGCGGAAGGGCGGGCCTGCTTGTTTAAGGAAAAAGGGGAAACTTCGAGGATCTTGTATATCTTGAGGAAAGCTCCTCAGATTTTGAGGAAGACTACTCCAAAAAAATTGGGAATCGCCACAATTTTTTATGAGACGTTCTCAAAATCTGAGGAATATGCCTCAAAGCATACAAGGTCCTCAAGGTTTTCCCTTTTTCCTCAAAAAATAAAACATTGTTTTTACCGTGCAGTCGCTCTGGAGCCTCCTGGAGGAGTGGGGGCAGTCGCTGGGGGACCTCCAGGCCAGGCACTGGGAGCAGTCGCTCTGGAGCAAGTGGCCGCCATTCGTACCCTTGGATTTCCAGTGTGCGCAACCCCTCGGGCCGGAGGGCCATGATGACCGCCCCCTGACGCCACAGGCCACAGAAGCCTTTTTGCCGTCGTGTGCTTGAAGAGCGTGTAATTAAGAGTAATGTCACTTTAACTGCGATATATAGAACGAGGGAAAACAGAAAAATATAATTATATTGCGATTGTGATCTTGTGATGAGGGGTCCCCGTGGAAAGACACGCGTTTTGGACAACGCGGCTGCCCAAGCCGCCGCCCCGCCCCACCCTACCCCACCCCACCTCACCCCGCCCCACACCGGACCGGACCCGCCCCGCCCCTAAACTGCCCAAAAGGAATAAAATGAGAAAGCCGGCAGAGGCAAGGGCTTTCGAGGAAGGAGGGCGCGTGCGACCAGCCCAGTCGGTCCTGCTGATCCCTCGCAGCCCCGCTCCGCCCCGCCCCGCCCCGCTCCGCCCCGCCCCGCCCCGCCCCGCCCCGCCCCGCCCCGCCCCGCCCCGCCCCGCCCCGCCCCGCCCCGCCCCGCCCCGCCCGGCGCGGGCTGGACCTACAAATCACGTGCGGATGGCGAGGCGCAGCGCGGTCCAGCCGCACAGCATCATCACACCGGCTGTATCATCTTTCTGCCTCCTTAATATCTTATTTCCTCCTCCCCACGGCCTGGAGAGCGCGGCGTGGCGTGGCGTGGCGCGCGGAGGTAGTTAGCGGTAGATCACGTATAAACGCACTTGTCGTCTGCTGCGGCCCGCGGGCCGGAGTCCTGTGTCAGGTCGCGGCCGTGCTCTCCCACGAAGATGACAGACGACGACCCCCTCTCCCCCCCCTCCCCGCCCCGCCCCCTCCGTTGGGACGCGCACGCACACGCCCTTTGTGATCGTTTTCTGACAGACGCAAATTAGCCTCCCGAGGAGAGAGAGAGAGAGAGAGAGAGAGAGAGAGAGAGAGAGAGAGGGGGGGTGAGGGAAAGGGAGAGAGAGGGAGTACGTGTGGAACCGCGTAACGAGCTCCTGCCCTCCACCCTCCCCCTCACCGCCCCCCCGCCAGCCACGTGTCACCGAAACCAGAGGAGGAGAAACCGCGGAGGTTAAATATAACTAAAAAATGAACATATAAAAGCAAGAAAAAGGGACCTTTTGCCCTGGATACCCACAAGTGTAGGCAAATGTCGCACATTTGGTGGGTGAATACTATTTGAATACCAGAACAAGTAAACTGTTGAATTTTCCTTGCAAATTTACACACTCGAAGGTCATATCACCGGAAGTATCATAGCTGAGGAACGGTGGCACGTGCACGGTAAAATCAATAGCCGATTTTTTGAGGGGAAAGGGGCAACTTTCAGACACCGTGACTTTGAGGAAAACTCGAGGGAAAACTCCACAGACTTTGACGAAGTTTACTAAAAAAGTAAGAAAATTTAAATCAATTTAAAAAAAATGGAAACTTCCTCAAAACATGAGGCGAGTTTTTCCCAAAAATCAGGGAGTGTCTCAAAGTTTTCCCCTTTTTCTCTAAAAAATCAGACATTGTTTTTACCGTGTGTGCGTATGGCTCTTGGCTAGATCGCGCGAACACTCGAACACTCGAACAAGTCTCTTCTGGTTGGAGGACGTCGGAAGGGTCCAGCTCGGGTGGATGCTGCTGCGCTACGTAGCACTGCACGGGGCGGGGTAATCCGATCCAGATTTATCGCGTAAGACGAAACGCGTCGCAGAGTATATAAGGACTCTACTGGCCGACAGAGAGAGTGAGAGAGAAGTTTTCTTTTAATAGTTGGTATGCTCTTCTTGTATGCGATTCTCCTCTCTGCAAAACTGCGCGTTCAGAAGACTGTGAAAAAAAGTTGTAGATTTACGGGAAAATTTTTCACGAAGTGGAGTTTTGAAAATTACAATTACAAATCGTAAAAATGAAAACCACTATGTTTCGACTTGAAATTCAATAACGAGCAAGAAAGGGCTGTCGTAAATTTACAGAATAGTACGTAAATCGTAATTTACTGAATAAATCGCAAATCTACCAAGATATTTTTTTACTGGGAACAAAAGAAGAAGAAAATAGTGAGTTGAAGAATTGCGACGAGCGGCTGGCCTGGACCATGCAATTCCCCCACACGTGATGCTAGGAGAGGGATGGGGGGGGGGGGAGGGGGAGGGGTAAGAATGGTGCTGCAATTGGCAGCACTGATGAGCTGCCGACATATGGGTGATTCCAGAAAAAGTGGCAAGTTTGAAGAAAGCTTTTGAGAGCAAAAACAAAGTGGTAACGTGGATGTCTAGGGTCAGTAACGGGGATGATCACTGGTCCTAAGACGGTAACGGGGATGACCACTGGTAGTAGGGCGGTAACGGGGATGACCACTGGTAGTAGGGCGGTAACGGGGATGACCACTGGTACTAGAGCGGTAACGGGGATGACCACCGGTACTAGAGCGGTAACGGGGATGACCACTGGTCTTACGGCGGTAACGGGGATGACCAATGGTGCTTGGCGGTAACGGGGATGACGGCCGGTGTCCGGGGGGTAACGGGGGTGACCAATGGTGCTTGCCGGTAACGGGGATGACGGCCGGTGTCAGGGCGGTAACGGGGATGACGGCCAGTTTTAGGGCGGTGACGGGGAAGACGGCCGGTGTCAGGGCGGTAACGGGGATGACCACTGGTAGTAGGGCGGTAACGAGGATGACCACTGGTCCTAGGGCGGTAACGAGGATGACCAATGGTGCTTGGCGGTAACGGGGATGACGGCAGGTGTCAGGGCGGCATCGGGGATGACGACCAGTTTCAGGGCGGTAACGGGGATGACGGCCGGTGTCAGGGCGGAAACGGGGATGACAGCCGTTGTCCGGGCGGTAACGTGGATGACGGCTGGTGTCCGAGCGGTAATGGGGATGACCACTTATCCTCGGCGCACGGTAGAGGGAGATACGGTGGCGGCACTAGGGGTCTGGCCTCGGGTCTGGCCGTGGGCCACAAAACTGGACGAGCTGGGGAAGTCTAGGCTATCTAACTGACCGGCTCTCCGCACGGCAAAAGTAACCCCTGGGATTCCCGGTCCCGGGAGATTTTTGGAATTTCCAGGCGCGCCAGTCATTTTCCATAGGTTTCGCATATATTTTTCCCAGGAGCAGCCTTGGTTTGCGTACCCTTTCCCAGTCTCACCCTGGGAATTTTGTGCGGAGCGTTTCTTTTCCAGGCCCCTCCTGGAAAATAATTTCCGTTTCCAGAGTTGTTCCTGGGAAAACGTGCAAAACGGCAAACACCGAAGCTCCGACGGTATACTCGACGTCCTTGACGTCATCCAGGGTGGACCTCGATGGGTTTCATCATGACCACCAATCCGGCACGTGTTTTCCTAATGTCGGGGACCTGCTGAGATCGGCCTCGAAAACCGTTTTGTACTGCGGCCTTCGGTTCGCGAGATACGAGGACGTACCACGACGTCCCGGGAGCTCCGCGCCAAGGATACGTTCACATTTGGGAGGCCAAAGTGATCCTGGCGCCTTTCTCGTTGGGTGTCCGGGACTTCTGACTTCAGAATTAGTTTCCACAGGCTGTGACGCTTCTGTAGACACCTCTCACACCCTTCTGTCACCTTACAATGGGGTTTGGCGGCGTCCTGAACAGTCTGATCCTGTTGAACAGAACACATTTACAGGAATTCACAGTTTTAGGACGTTGCCAAACCCCAATGTCAGGTGACAGAAGGGTGTGAGAGGTGTCTACAGTAGCGTCACAGCCTGTGGAACCTAATTCTAAAGTCAGAAGTCCCGGACACCCAACGAGAAAGGCGCCAGGATCACTTTGGCCTCCTAAATGTGAACGTATCCTTGGCGCGGAGCTCCCGGGACGTCGTGGTACGTCCGCGTATCTCGCGAACCGAAGGCCGCACCGCCAAACAGTTTTCGAGGCCGCTCAGCAGGTCCCCGACATTAGGAAAACACGTGCCGGATTGGTGGTCATGATGAAACCTATCGAGGTCTACCCTGGATGACGTGAAGGACGTCGAGTACCGTCGGAGCTTCAGTGTTTTCCGTTTTGCACGTTTTCCCAGGAACAAACTCTGGAAACGGGAATAATTTTCCAGGCGTGGCCTGGAAAAGAGACGCTTGGCATAAAATTCCCAGGGTGCGCATGGGAAAGGGTCCGCAAACCCAGGCTGCTCCTGGGAAAACTATATGCGAAACCCAGGGTGCTCCTGGAAAATGACTGGGGCGCCTGGAAATTCCAAAAATCTCCCGGGAATCCCAGAGGTTACTTTTGCCGTGCGGAGAGCTGGTCAGTTAGATAGCCTAGACTTCCCCAGCTCGACCAGTTTTATGGCCCACGGCCAGACCCCTAGTGCCGCCACCGTATCTCCCTCCACCGTGCGCCGAGGATAAGTGGTCATCCCCGTTACCGCTCGGACACCGGTCGTCATCCACGTTACCGCCCGGAAAACGGCTGTCATCCCCGTTTCCGCCCTGACACCGGCCGTCATCCCCGTTACCGCCCTGAAACTGGTCGTCATCCCCGATGCCGCCCTGACACCGGCCGTCATCCCCGTTACCGCCCTGACACCTGCCGTCATCCCCGTTACCGCCAAGCACCATTGGTCATCCTCGTTACCGCCCTAGGACCAGTGGTCATCCTCGTTACCGCCCTACTACCAGTGGTCATCCCCGTTACCACCCTACTACCAGTGGTCATCAACGTTACCGCCCTGCTACCAGTGGTCATCCCCGTTACCGCCCTACTACCAGCGGTCATCCCCGTTACCGCCCTGACACCGGCCGTTATCCCCGTTACCACCCTGACACCGGCCGTCATCCCCGTTACCGCCATGACACCGACCGTCATCCCCGTTACCGCCATGACCCCGGCCGTCATCCCCGTTACCGCCCTGACACCTGCCGTCATCCCCGTTACCGCCCTGACACCGGCCGTCATCCCCGTTACCGCCATGACACCGACCGTCATCCCCGTTACCGCCATGACACCGGCCGTCATCCCCGTTACCACCCTGACACCTGCCGTC